>PVKB01005322.1:0-101581 GCA_004027205.1 Ctenodactylus gundi
CCCCCCCCACCCCCACCCCCACTCCAAGTCCTGCAGACCTGGGGGCTTCGGGATCAGGACGCTATGAAAAGTGTCTGCCCAGTCACTTCCGGTAAGGGCGCTGCGGCGCGAGGCTCCCCACGGGACCGCTAAAGAAGGGGTGGAAATCACTGGTGGGCCAGGGGAGGAGGGTGCTGCTAGGGAAGGGGAGAAGTAGCGAGAACGGAACCAAACTAACATAAGCCTCTGGGGCTCTTTAGCGGTCCCTTTCCCGCCGTCCCTTGGCGAGCCCGCTCTCCCGCCCCACCCCCCGTGGCTGCAGTGTTTCTCTCCACCCCCCACCCCCCACCCCCAACTCTGGGGGAGACACCGCCCCTCTCACGGCGCCGCGTGACCGGAAGTGGCGCCATCTTTAGCCTCTTGTGCTATTGACAATAACAAGACCTGGTTCTCTCCCCCCCTCCCCCTCCCCCCAACCACCGCATCTCCCCTCCCAGAGAGAGGGAGAAAAGGAGGAGGAGCTGCAGCCTCACCGACTCTCCAGAGTCGCTCCTGCTGGAAGGGGGAGAGATCGAAAAGCAGGGGAGGGGGGGACGGCAGAGCCGTTTACCTGTCTGCCTCCTGATTTGCTCTCCCCCTCGTTCTGCTCACTCCTGGTGTCAGCCTGTCCGCCTTCCCAAACCCTCCCATTTCCCCGGTGTGCCCCCCCCCCCTTCACTTTCCTTCTTGTCCTCTGTTTCTCCTCTCTTCTTTCTTCCCTTCCCCCTCTAGCATTGCCACCTTTTCTCCGACACGCACGCAGGCATACAAACGTAGGGTTTTGATGCTCCTCTGCCTGTTGACCCTGCTATTTTCATGTTTCCAACAGGTTTTTCTTCCCCCAATCCCTCAGCTGCTGCTGCTGCTCAGGAGGTCAGATCTGCCACTGATGGTAATACCAGCACCACTCCGCCCACCTCTGCCAAGAAGAGAAAGTTAAACAGCAGCAGCAGTAGCAGCAGTAACAGTAGTAACGAGAGAGAAGACTTTGATTCCACCTCTTCCTCTTCCACTCCTTCTGTACAACCTAGGGATTCGGCATCCCCTTCAACCTCGACCTTCTGCCTGGGGGTTTCAGTGGCTGCCTCCAGCCACGTACCGATACAGAAGAAGCTGCGTTTTGAAGAAACCCTGGAGTTTGTAGGGTTTGATGCGAAGATGGCTGAGGAATCTTCCTCCTCCTCCTCCTCCTCCTCACCAACTGCTGCAACATCTCAGCAGCAGCAACTTAAAAATAAGAGTATATTAATCTCTTCTGTGCCTTCGGTGCATCATGCAAACGGCCTAGCCAAATCTTCTACCACCGTCTCTAGCTTTGCTAACAGCAAGCCTGGCTCTGCTAAGAAGTTAGTGATCAAGAACTTTAAAGGTAACCAAGGCCAAAATCCATAATCACCCACTAAAGATTTGACACTCGAGCGATCACGTGCTCTGTTTATGTTAATGTATTAAACAGTATTGAGGTGGCCTAATGTTTTATGCATAATCAATGAGGTGGAGGGGAGGTCCTATTCTTTTTGGTGGAGGGTTCATTTTCCAGGGGTGGTTAGTGTCCTTGTGTTAAAGGATACACTTGGTGTTTCTGTGTAGTATTTTAAGATCTTTCTCAACCTGCTGTATCTAATCTGTTACTTCTTATAACTTGGACGATCTACAGTATGATTGATCTGGATTGTACAGGTGAGAAATTTGTATTCTGAAGAAGGGATATTTATTTCAGGTGCATAATGAGCTTTGGTACTACTGAGATTTTTTTTTTATTTTTCTGTTTCACTGGGCCACATTCCCAGTCCCTAAAAATGCCAAGTGGCACTGATGCTCTTCTCAATGCTGAAATAAAATTTATAATTGTTTGTAATGATGAGCACTAAATTCATAAGACTCACTATGGAAGCAATGTTTGGAGAAAAATATTCGGGGTCTCAGCATTTCTTTTCAAAAGTAGCGTTAGGAAGTAAAAAATACTGTGGACACACAGAAGTAGTAGTTCGGTGTACCACTCTTCTGAAGACGAGAATTACTACATTTTTCATCTCTAAAATGGGTTTTAGAGTATTGACCAGCCTTGAAGAAAATTTGCTCCAACTGTGTTTAAGTGATTGAGAATATTATGAGTGCACTGGTGCAAGTACAGAAATCATTTAAAAACGTATGAAGAGTTGCATTAGTTTTTTTTGTCCGTTGAATGTGTTCCTGCTTTTGACTTTTAAACCTTTAATTGGCAGGTAGTAGGTGCTAAAATGTTTATTAAATTGAAAAGCAAGTAATACATACCAGTGCCTTGTTCAAAAATAGATTCTGTGTGCTTCAACATTAGTGTGGAAATCAGAAATATGCCCTATTTTGTCTCACGCACAGGATTAGAATGTTATTTTTACTCCTTTTTTGTATCACACCTTTCACATCCTCAGGCTCTCAAGAGTATTTCTGATTTAATAGTAAGCTTTCTAAGGTGAATATGGATTGTTAATTGACTTTATTATTTCACTTAAAGATATATTGACTTAGTAGTCAAGACTTAAAGACATGGCTTGATCCTAATTGTATTTGCAAACTAATTTCAGTGATTTTGTTTATTTTTCTCTCCCTTGTAAACTAAAACACTTTACTAAGGCATATGGATGTTTTAATTTTGAAAATAAACTGATTGCTGGCCAGTGGAAGTTTAAAGTCTAGATTAAGAGGTTTCTTTCCATTCTGAAAATGCTTCGTAGGTTTTGGAACCATTTGGATGTTTTACTTTTTAAAATTTCATTGTCCCTGTAAATGTAGTTTGAAACCTGAGTTAAGATATTCTCTTCATTTCTGTAGATGTGCATAAACGTGGGGGCCAAACAGGTCTGGATTAGCATCCCAGCTTTGCCATTGACTGGGCAAGTTTACCAAATGAGTTCCAGCCTCGGTTTCTTAAGTTGCAAAATAGGAATAATACTATTCACCACATAACATTGTTGAGAATACTAAGAAGTTTATAAAATACCTTGTCTGTAGTAGACAGTAGTTTAAATTTCAGGCAGAAGATTTATGTCAACTTAGGTTTTACATATGGTAGAATAAGGTCAGAATTGTTACTTTTTGTGTGTCATGCTTGAATTTTTATTTTTTGAAGTAATACAATTGAGAATAAAAAACCTCATCACACTTTTAATCGATGAGTCAAGATGACTTACAGAAGTATTTTGGCATTTAAAATTTTATTTATACTGAGTGTTTATAGTGTTTATGTAAGGTTTATTTTAATGTTTAGAAATAATAGTTGTAAATATCCCAGTTATCCTAAAAATAGCAGTACTGTTTTGTTTTAAAGATCTTTGTTTACTGTATCCTACCTATTAATTCTGATACCAATTTTTTTACATATAATCTAGATAAGCCTAAGTTACCAGAAAACTATACAGATGAAACATGGCAAAAACTGAAAGAAGCAGTGGAAGCTATTCAAAATAGTACTTCAATTAAGTACAACTTAGAAGAACTATACCAGGTATGTATTAATGTTGATAGCCAAATTTGATTAACATCAATTATTGTAGAATGAATATGGATTTTATTTTCAGAAATGGGTCCGCAAGTAGATCTGGGTTCCCTTCTCATTACAGTTCATTAATTAAATTCACTACAGAGCAAGACCCTATCTCAAAACCAATTCATTAATTGATGCACACTATTTTTTTTTACTCTTTTGAAACTGGTTCTTGCTCAGCAGTCCAGGCTGTTCCTGAACTTACCATGTAGCCCTGAACTCACCTGCCTCTGCCAGCCGAGTGCTGGGATTACAGACTGGTATTACAGGCGTGCACCACCACACCCAGTTTATGTGGTGCTGGGGAATTGAACCCAGGGCCTTGTATTTTCTAGGCAAGCACTGTTAACTGTTGTGCTAATATTCCAGCCCTATGTACACTATTTTATTATCAGAACATGTATTGTCACATAAGCTGTGAGTACATAATTGCACCCTGTACCCTTCTGATAAGGATTCACTTAGGTATACCTTGGTGTAATAAAGGTTTTATCTATAATGGAATCTTGTAGCATAGATCCCAAAGATGATCCCTAGGGATCTGTCATTTTAGTCTGACAATTCTTTCTTTGTGTAACCCACCTATATGAAAGGCCTCAACATATGCAGGTATTCTTCACATCTTCTGTTATGTGTTTTTATTAAGAGTTTTTCACTATTTTCTTACTTTTGATGCTTGTTCTATCTCCTGGTCTACAAGACATACTTTAGCCTAGAAATGAATAGCCAGTTATAGCCTAGCAACTTAATATGAGGCTACAGTTTGATTCTTTTGCTGAACAAATTAGTCTTTACTTCAAATGTTTGACTTAAAATATGTCAGATTCAATTACTGATTTAGACTTTCTACTACCAAAAGAGTTTGCACTACTGTGTTTTTGACACAAGTAATTCAAAGCAATTATTTTCTTTTATTGTGTCACCAGTTTGGTATTAGAAAATGCTTGACTACAGTAACTTGAGTTGTGTTGATGAGTACTCTGTAAGACATTCTTTTGGAGGGCTGGAGAAATAGCACAGCAGTTAGAGCACTTGCCTAGCGCTGAATTTGATTTTCCAGCACCACATAAGCCAGGCCTGATGGTGCACGCCTGTAATCCCAGCACTTGGGAGGCTGAAGCAGGAGGATTGCCATGAATTCAAGGCCAGCTTGGGCTGTATAGTGAATTCAGGGCCAGCCTGGACTACGAAGTGAGATCTTACCTCAAATGAAGAGAAATTATGTTAGTTAAATATATTAATTTTATAGACTCCAAATTTTAGTTACAGAGGTAATATTGTGATGAATATACTGTCAGTTAGGTTTGGAATCTAATATTGACTGCTGTTACCCTTGTGATCTTAAACAAGGTACTAAAATCTCATCTTAGGTTTACCTGCGCCATCTGCCTCTCAGGGCTGTTTTTAAGAATCAAATGAGTTGTTTGTGGAAAATACCTTAAGGAAGTACTATGATAAATAAGCATAAGATGATGTTACCATTAGTCAAACTTTTTTGTAAGACACAGTTCGGCCTTTTCGCTTGCAGTATGTCACCTGAGATCACCAGTTTCTATTACTGTAAAAATTTGAGTCAGTGCATGTAAACATTTAAGTGCATTGCTCAACAGGTAGTGATAGTAATAGTGCTATGTAACTGTCAGGTTATACGAGTAGTACTAAGTCATTATTTAAGGATAAGTCCACGTAGTTTGGCTCTCTTGGTTTCTTAAAAATGTGGCCACTGAGTTGCATAATAACAAAAATGAAATTGGATAACTAGAGTTGTAAAGACATTCAGAGATCTTGTCATCTAGAATCTTTTTTTCATAAAGTGTGCATCCACTTGTGAAGCAGATTCATCTTCCATTATCTCATGTAAACATTACAGAAACTCTGAATGGATTGGTAGTAGTTACCTGTACTTAACTGATAAAGAGACCGAGTCTCAGAGAAGCTAAATAACCTGCCCAGAGTTATATATTCTCAGAACAGGGGAGTCAGATGAGATGCTGAAGTTCTAGTCCATTTTCACAGCCATGCTCCCTAATTAATAAAACCATAGCACTTCATGTATTGTGTTAGAACCAGGTTGTTTTATCTTAGGATGATATTTTATTTGGATCTGTATGTGGTGTTTACTTGGATATATTCTTTATATAGCATTTGATCTGAATAACATGTCAGTTTTTGTATATTTCATATTTAAAACACGTTGATTACTACTAATAATTGTTGATCCTCTTTACGTTGAATATTCTTGCTGAGCTTTTGATTTGAAAATATTTTCCCTGATATTATGCTAAATCTTTTTGTTCCAAGAGCTCACAGCTTTTTGTTGTTTTTTAAATTTTGTTTTTGCTTCCTTAAATTTCAGAAGTTTTACTTACTGTTACTGTTGTTCAGTTGGATTTATTTAGTCACAAGTACTATAACTTTTCACTGTTGGCATTCTTCATATTACCTTATTGCTTCTGCCATACTCCATTTAAAAGCACTCGTTTCTACCTCTCTTACTATTTTTTCTTTTGAGACAGAGTCTTGCTTTGTAGTCCAGGCTAGTCCTAAATTCAGTACATATCCCAGGCTGACCTAAACTCACAGCAGTCCTCCTGGCCTCAGCCTCTCAAGTGTTGGGATGACAGGTGAGCGCCACTGCACAAGGTTTATGTGGAGCTGAGGAATCAAATCCAGGGCCTTGCACTTGTTAGGCAAGTGCTTTAATTGCTGAGCTATTACATTGAGTTTAACCTAGTTTGAGTTGTTCTTAGATTATTTTGACATGTTCCAGTTCAAAAAGAAGGATAAAGAGGTAAAAGTATTTCACAAAGCAGTTGTTAGATTCTGATTTGTTGAAATGTAATTAAAAACTGTTCTCCTAAAATTGAACGATACAGAACTATGTAATCGTGCAAAATGAAAAGTCCTCCAAATCACTAGTTTGCCTTCTTTCCCTGAGGTAAACAACTTGCTGGCATATCTTTATCTTGGTTTATCCATAACTTTTTCTGCATGAAAAGCCATTTTGCTTTAAAGCTTAAAAATGAAGCCCCTATGGTGGATTGCATGTACTGCTTAGTAAGTATTAGTTTCTAGAAAAGAGCATGCTGTTCGCAGTACATTTGCAATAAGCAAACATTGTCTTTTTAGTTTTAAATGAGAATCGTGTCTGAGTTTTAAAATTATTTCTGGACAACCTTGAAGTCTTGGAGGAGGTAGGTAGTAGTTAATGTTTTGGTTTTTTTGTTTTTGTTGTTTTGTTTTGAGGTGAGATCTCCTTATGTTGCCCAGGCTGGTGTCAAACTCGTAGGCTCAAGTGATCCTTGTATCTCAGCTTCCCAAGTGGCTGTAACTACTAGTTAGGCCCATGGTTCAGTTCACTAACTTGAGTTGATTAACCTGCCTTATGTTATAGCTCTGCTACTAATTGTAAAACTTGGGTGAGTTACTTCTATGAATTGTGGTTTCCTCATTTGTAAAATGGGGAGTCTAATACTACCTATATTATTAGGTTGTTAGTTGTAAATAAAACATGGCAAAAAGTACTTCATGTAATCTACCTGCACATTGGTTGTCATCAATGATAATAGATAGTTGAGTCTTTAAGAAATCTTTATTATTTTGAAATGACATTGGAGGAATAGCACAGTGATTGGAGTGCTTGCCTAGTGAGCACAAGGCCCTGGATTCCATTCCCCAGCTGTAAGCAAACTGTGTGGTGGCTCATTCCTGTAATCCCAGCACTCAGGAGGCCAACGCAGGAGGAGTGCTGTGAGTTCAGGACCAGCATGGACTACAGAGTGAGAGATCCTGTCTCAAATAAAATAAACTGGCATTTTATTTTAGAGCTCTAAAGCCACACTTTTAAATTCTGAACTCATACTTTGCCAAAACAGCTGGTTGATAAGTAGATTACATTCCAGAATATACTTTAGTAGACTCAATTAGTAAAATTGAAAAAATAATAGAACTCTTTAGGAGTAGTGTTCCTTTGTACTTGTCTAGAATATGTCCTGTTTTCACATGTGGAATCCTACAGGTGAAATTTTGGCTTCAAGGTTTTTGGTTTTTTTCATTCACCAAGTAATATTTTAAATAATAGAATTATTTTTCTTATGTTCTTGATCTTTGTATAAATATTTGCATTTTTCTTAAGCCACGCCTGGTAGAGCACACTTGTAATCCCAGTGCTTGGGAGGCTGAGGCAGGAGGATTACCATGTGTTCAAGGCCAGCCTGGGCTACATAGTTGAGTTCAGGACCTTCCTGAACTACAGAGTGGCAAGACCCTCATTAAAATAAAATAAAATAAAATAAAATCAGCTGCCTTTTTTTGTAACTGTTGGAAGTTTACATATGAGAGTATATAAACTACATGAGAGTATAAATGTGTAGCTATTATAGCTTAGTCCATACTTCAATTCTGATGAAAGTAATTTTATCTATCATTAATGGGAACTCTGGTTAGCTTTTTCTGAAATAAATCTTAACTAATGAATCTATTAATGTTTCACATATATTAAATGACTATAGGACAGGAAGTAAGCTATTCATCTCATTACAATTATTTATTCATTGTAAAATCTGATTATTGAAGCAGTCAGTGGTTATAGGAAAACAGGTTCTTAACAGAGTTGATCACTAGCTGTTGGATTTTCTGTTAAATCTGTTTAACTGTTTTCACCTTGTGTGCATTTTAAGCTTAGTATGTTATATGTTACATTTTGCTTTTCTTTCCCCTGAATTGTTAATCAGTTCTATAACTGTTATTTTTAAAAATGTGCAATTATAAATTTTTGGTCCTTGTCAATTTTTAGTCTTATGTAAGACCTGTTTGAAGGAAAAAAAGAATTTTAAGTTTCGTCATATGCTTGGTTTCTTTTCTGCAAAAAGAAAATTTATATTTTATTGCTCTTATCAGTTGTTGAAAAGTTTTTTGATGAATTTTGCTTCCTTTGGGGTTTGAGAAATAAGATTCAACCCATTAAGCAGAGGGCTAGATTTCAGCATCATGGTGGGAATTTAGTATCTTTTCCTTTGTGGAGCAAACATTTGCATTTCATTTGCAGATTTATGTTTCTTGTGGGATGTGTTTTATTAAACAAGTTTTGATGTGATATGTGGAGTTCAGTAGAGGGGAGCTGGGATTTGGAGGAATAAAGGCTGTAAGTTTGCTAAGATGTTTTTATTTTATATCTGACTACTTCGAAAAGATTTAGGGCTTTGTATTTACCATTACTGATTTGGGGCTTTAGTAAAAGCGTAGTTTTATTTAAAGGCTTGTAAAACTATCTGGAGTCTGTGTAATAGAAATAGGTACTTTTGAGACATGAGGTTATTTTGGCAATAATTAGACTAAACTCCAGGGATTTTCAAAATGTAATTTAGTGAAATGTAAAATAACTAATATATTTCTAAAAGTACAATTTAGAGGTCTAGAGTAAAACCAAGCTTATTTGAAACTTGTAAGTTGTGATTTAAGATTTTCTTACTCCTGCTTTTGTCCTAACAAGATGCAAAATACTTAGTAAATACTCATTCTTTCTTGACTCAGTGACTGCTTACTGTATGCAAAGCTCCAGAACACTGGCAAAACCAGAAATCACTTCATCCTTTCGACTAAGTTGCTTGTGTTCTAGTAGGTTCATAAATTAGTAGCTCATAGTTATCATTTATGTATTTGCTTATTCATTCACTCACCCTTCACTCAGTTTTCTCTCTTCTTTCTTTCTTCATTTTTTTTTTGGGGGGGGGGAGTACTAGGGGTCCAACCAGGGCTTTCACATTGAGCTATTCATCCCCAGCCCATTTTTAGTTTTGATTTTTAAGACAGGGTCTCACTGTCAGTAAGTTACCCAGGCTAGGGACTAATCTGCGATCCCCCCGCCTCAGTCTCCCAGAGTACTGGAATTACAGACCTTCACCACCAGGTCTGCCTTGCTTGCTCTTTCTCTGTTTCTTGCACTTGCTGTCTCTGGGTCTTTCACTCGTTCGCTTTTTTTCCTTTCTTTTCTTTTTTTTTCTTCTCTTTTTGTGGTATTGGGGATCGAACCCAGGACCTCACACAAGCTACCAAGTACTCTACCACGAAGCTATACCTTCAGCCCCCATATATTTCTTTACTACTCTACCAGGTCCCACTTCTTCCAGTAAGTTCTTCTTAGTTGTGTCAGTTACCAGTGACTCACACAGTACTTGCACCAATCATAACACACTGAACTATCATTAAGCCAAAACTATTTATCTTTTCATGTGTATATCCTGTCTTCTTGCCTCTCCTTAATGACAGAAAGCAATCGGATGGTCATGCATCTGTAAGTTCTTTAATACTTTTTGGACTCATGAACCAAGTAGTGCATTTACAACAATCAGCAGTTGTTGCTAATCTAGTAGAATGAGAAAACTGCCAGAAAACATGTAATTACAACAGTGTGCTAGGGGCCAAAGTGGGGATAAGCAAAAAAGATGAGGCTCTTAACCCAGCAAGTCAGGAAAACTTTCCTGGGCAGTGGTAAAGAGGCAGAGTTGCCCAAACTGAGAGAAGACAGGCAAAGAGCCAGCAGTAATGGGGAGAGTTAGCTGGATCTTATATGTACATAGCTTTATCTGTTTAGCTGAAAGCTAGTTTTAGAAGTGGTGAGATGGGCTAGGGGTATAGCTTGGTGTTACTGTACTTGACTAGTATGTACGAGGCCCTGGGTTCCATTCTTAGGCACTATCTAGAAAAAAAGTTTAAGGTAAGAAAGACAGGAACAGCTAAGGTGAGTTTTGAAGATTAAGTAAGTACACAGGGACACTATGCTTCTCTAATTTACCCTCAACTGCTATTTAGTAACATATAGACCAAATTAATAGTTTTTCTTCCTTAACAACCTTTCATGGACAAGTTCCCACATACTGTTATAGATAAATTTCATGATAAGCATAAATAGGGGCTGGAGGAACAGCATAGCAGTTAGTGTACTTGCCTAGCAAGTGCAAGCTCCTAGGGTCGATTCCCCAGAACCACGTAAGCTGAGCATGGTGGCAAATGCCTATAATGCCAGCACTCGGGAGGCTGAAGCGGTAAGATTGCTGTGAGTCCACAGCCAGCTTGGGCTCCATTAGTGATTTCAGGACCAGCCTGGCTTACAGAGTGAGACTGTCTCAAAAAAAGTAAAGGAACATGTGGTATCTTGCATGAGAAGATAAATAGATGCATCATAGACTGGTTTATGTGAGAAAGAACACAGTGCAAGAAAATGGGATAGAAATTCAGACAAGTTCTGGAAGCGGGAAAAGTGAAGAAGATGCGATGTGCCCTTAGCCATTTGACAGAATCCAGGCAGGGAAATTCGAAATATTGAGAAAATGGGTCAGTCATTCAAAAGGAATCCTCAGATACAGTGAGAGCAATACTGGAGGAGGAAGGAAAACAATGAGTGGAGAACCTGTGTGAATGGGCAGCACATAAAATAAATATAAATAAACCCAGAGGCATTTGTGGCCCAAACCCAGATCACATGGAATGTGGCCAGAGGAGACTCAGCTTTATTTCTGCAAATGCCAGATGTAATTGGCTTGCTGTTTCCTGGTGAGGTGTGGTAACTTCCCTCCAAAGGCTCCTCTACACTTTGTTTTTATTTGCTAATTCATTTACTGGACTGGAACACTGGGAATGTGACTTTTTACTACATATCTATAAAATTCCACTCCAACCAGCAAAATTTGTATGCTCCTGTAGAATCCATTTTAATGGGATTTTTTATCTTCTATTGTGGTAAAAAAGGAATCTTGGTTTTATATTTCAGTCAGAGTTCACTAGTGTTTTACCATGCTTATTTTAAATTTTAAAGTTTTTGGTTACAAATAAGAAACAGAAATCTGAAGCTTGTTGTTTTGAGATGTGAGTATAATAGACCAGTTCAACTGTCATTTCTTTTATAATTAATGTTTATTAAGTGATGAAAACTTTAAAATGTCTATATTCTTAAACCAAAAAGTTGGAAAAATTTTCTTGGCATTCTGTCATACTCATTTAATACTGCTTGCAATAATTTCCATTGTATTCTACCTTGGAAAACCCAAGAAAGTATAAATAATTTTTAATTCAGCCTTAGTAGGTGTGCCTGATCCATCTGATATATAAACAATTGCCAAAATTATTTATTTGATAAAATTATTTTTAAACTTGGGATGGAGTTCTGCTTGTGTATGTAAATGATTAACACTTTAACAAATGACACATCTTTTATATGTAGCAGGACTACAGATTGGAAATCCTTGTAGAGTAAAACTTGGTTTGGTTTCCTCATCCTTACCATGTACATCACTTACACACTAATCTGTGTTTTTATAGTTATATAGGACATTGGTCATGAAAAAAAGTCAGCACATACATTGATGTATTTTGTCATTTTTCCTTGTATCTTAAGTGGATAAATAACCCATTTTAATGAGCTGATGTGGTAGAAATACAAAAATAATGGGAAGGTCATGTAAATAATTGAGAAATATCCCCTTCATTCTCTCCCTTAAAAAGTATTTGTTTAATCTTGCAGGCTGTAGAAAATCTCTGTTCTTACAAGATTTCTGCAAACTTGTACAAACAGCTGAGACAGATTTGTGAAGATCACATCAAAGCACAGATTCACCAATTCAGAGAATATCCTTTTAAAAATAACAAAAAATCTTACATTTTTGTCTTGTCCTTCCTCTCTAGCCTAGCTTGAAGTGGAACGCATGTTTTGTAGATTTATTTTTTGTTCTTTGTGTTTTTAGAGAAAGAGACAAATATTTGACTTTTAGCTTCAATTAGAGTCCAAATTTACAGTCATGTAAATAAAATTTACTGATGTCTTTACTCTTTTGTCGTAACAAATTTCCACTAGAAGAAAGATAATCTTCTGGAAAATTAGAACTTGAAAACATGATGTTCAATTACGTTTAAAGTTTTTTGGGGGGAGGGGGCAGGAGGAATGGCTCAGCATATAAAGCACTTTCTTAGCAAGCGCTAAGTCAAGTGCTTAGTACCTGAAGTCAATTCCCCAGCATCACATAAGCCGGGCGTGGTGTCACATGCCTGTAATCCCAGTACTCAGGAGGCTGAGACAGGAGGATTGCGGTGAGTCCAAGGCCAGCCTGCTGGGCTTTTTAGTGAGTTCAGTACCAGCCTGGGCTACAGAGTGAGACTCTGTCTCAAAAAAGTTTTTTTTTTTTTTTTGCTATTTAGTTTTATTTAGTATATTGAGTATTCCATATATAAGCCAAATGTGCTTTTACGTTGCATATATTACTTGTATTAAAATGTCTTTAACATATATCTACGGATTCATTGGATAGTGTTCTTTTTCTAAAGAAGATTGATAGATGCTGGCAGAACCACTGTAGGCAAATGGTAAGCTGGAAAAAGTATGGTATTTCAGCCAAACATTTTAGTCTAAAAACTTATCTTTAAGTATAAGAATGTTTAGGAGGTTCCCCCCCCCCCACCCCCCCGTAGTACTAAGGATTGAATCCAGGGAGTATTGAGCTACACCATCCAGCCCTTTTATTTATTTTGAGACAAAGTCTCCTTAAGTTGCCCAGGCAATAGTCTCCTGAGTAGCTAACATTATAAGTGTGCACTACCACTCCTGGCAGGAATGTTAGTTTTAAAAGCTTCACGATGAACATTGCCTTATTAGTAAGTCTTCTTTTTCTGAACTAGAAACTGATTTTGATTGAGTTTTTTTTTTATTTTAAAACTACAAATTATAAGTAAGCTCTCATTTTAAAATGACTTGCATCTTAGAGTCATTTTTATTTTTGTCTTAACCAAAAACTTATTTATATCTCATTTGAAAAAGTTATACTTTGCCTGTCAGATTTTTTTGTTGTTGTTGTTGCTTCAGGCCCAGCCCTGCTGGTCTGTCACACAGGCTTCTTTCCTCCACTGTTGATTACCTGTGAAGGTATATGATAATATTTTAGTTTATTCAGATTATCAGCTTTTCCTTTCTTGGTCTGGTATTTGTTTTTTCCTTATATTCTACCAGTTAAAATCCTGAATTCTGTTGCTCCCCCACCCCGTGCCACAGCCACAGGGTAAGGCAGCTTTACCCACAAGCATTGTTGCTAAGGAAGAATTATATGAGTTTCCCCTTGAATCCTTGTTTTTATTTTCAGTTATTTCTCAAGTAGCAAAGAAGTCAGAGGACCATTTTAAGTTTCCTTACTGGAAACTACAGCAAGGAATAAGAATAGAGTAGTTTAATGAAAATAGTATGGGCGTATTCTCAGGTAGATGTATTTATCTGCATGTTGGATCCTAGTAGTCTAGTATTAAACCATCAGCCTTCTTACTTTATCAGGAATAAATATTATGGTTTGACAAATAGAAAGGATACTTGATTTCTCTTTTTCATTGACAGATCATGATCAGGAGCATTTTTTTGTTTCTGGATAGAACTTACGTTCTTCAGAATTCAATGCTACCCTCCATTTGGTAAGGATGCCAAAAAAGTAATTATGAATATTATGATGATTAGTTACACATCATAGCCAGTCTTAATTACATTTCTGAAAGAGAGTGAACACTACTCTAAATATTGTCCTAAAACCTCACATTTGGCTTCCAGGCTTATATTTATAGTAAGTTTGCCTCCTTAATACTTCATCTTTGCTTATATTAAAGATAGCTAACTTTTCCTCAGCATATTTACAAACATAAAAGAAGTGTTTTGTTAGACAAGGTTAAAATTTTCTTATCTATGAGTGAGTCATTTTGTTGCCGATCATCCATAGCTCATTCATTTCCTTCTAACAGTATTATAGAAAAGTCTCTGCATGCACAAAAATAGAATGGTATAATAGCAAGTAAGCTCTCTCCCTCACTGTGTGCCTAACATGTATCTACCGGAGTGGTCAGAGTTCAGTGCTTTTGGAGTACTGAGGCCAGTTAATAGATGACCAAATAAGCATTCAGTATCAGTATGATGAAGATTATTTTATGTTTTTGAACTAAGTTCATCTCTTGATTTGAACAAGGAAGAAATCCAACAGAGGAAAAAAATAAAGCAAAACTTAGTTGTGCAGGAAGACAAGAATTCTGCTTCAGTTCTCATTAAAAATAGGATGTTTCCCATATGCTTTAATCTAGAAATATTATTTAAATTAAATGTGCGGATTTTATCCTTTTACAGTTGCTGCTTCAAAGCCTGGAGCACTAATTAACATGTGGTGACAAGTAAAGCAAGCTTCCTCAGAAGTGGTATTATTGACAACTAATTTGGATTATGTGTTTTATATTTTAGGGACATGGGACTGGAGTTATTTAGGGCTCATATTATAAGTGATCAGAAAGTTCAGAATAAGACAATTGATGGAATTCTTCTTTTGATTGAGAGAGAAAGAAATGGTGAAGCAATTGATAGAAGTTTGTTACGAAGCCTTTTAAGCATGCTTTCTGATTTGCAAGTAAGTTATTTTACTTCCTACAGAGCTGATTGCTATCCCTTGCTAGATGTTTAAAAATTACATTCATATTACTGTTGAAATAGGACATTCAGGAAGTAATTTATTGAATAAATGAACTCCTTTATTTTGTTCTCTCCTCTCAGATTTACCAAGATTCTTTTGAACAACGATTTCTAGAAGAAACTAACCGGCTCTATGCAGCTGAAGGCCAAAAATTAATGCAAGAAAGAGAGGTATTTAAAAATCGTGGTTAATAAGTTCACTGTCTCCTATAATACATCTTACTTTGTAGAACACAAGCTTTCCTTTGCATTTATCTTCCCAACATTATGATGCTCTTCTCTCACTTAGGTGCTCCTTTCTTTTCTTTCTTCTTAAAGGCCAGAATTCTAACTACCTATAATTTTACATATGATTCAACCCTGTCACATTTGGCGGGGCTACTCCCAGGATCTTTTGGACTTGACATTTTCTGAATGATTTATGGGAGGAAAACAATAATATAAAAAAACTATCTTTGTAGGTTCCTGAATATCTTCATCACGTTAACAAACGTCTAGAAGAAGAAGCAGACAGACTTATTACTTACTTAGATCAGACTACCCAGTAAGTATTACATGCTCAGTCTAATGGTTTTAGATGTTGGTGTATCACTTACAGAACTTTAGACATGTTAGTGACTATTCTTAAATGTGATTTAAATTTTAATAATTGTTTTCATAATGCAGAATTCATGTTATTTTCTCCAGCTGATTAGATTTAATCAAAGATTTGATTACTGGTTGTATGTTTAGGATATACATGTCTTAGGTTTTTTTCATTATTATTATCATTATTGCTGGGACAGTATACCCAGCATTTAGGAAAGGGAAATTTTATTTTAGCTCACAGTTTCAGAAGGTTTCAAGCCATTCATGGGAAGCTAGTGATGGCAGAAGCACATGATGGAGTCCTAGCTGGAGGAGAGCTGTTGGGGCAGAGCAGACAGGAAGCCAAATGAAGATTGAAGGGCAGAACTAACATATACCCTTCCTGGTCCTATCTCTGTAATCCACCACTTCTGAGTTAAGCCTCAGTGATATGCCCCTTCCAGATCACATGCTCATAATCTACTACATCCCCCTAATCCACCACATGCCTGAAATTCACCCCTTCTGAACAGGCCCCACTTCTTAATAGCACATGGTGCATAGCGATTCTTCAATATGGAAATACATGAGGCTTTTGGGGGACATTCCAGATCCAAACCATATCAAGAAGTAAATATTTAAAAGTATTAGACACTGCTACACACTTAAGAACCTTCGGGTTGATTACAGTTCAGTGGGTGTTCATAGGAGCAAGTATTCCTGTATGTTCCTAAATATTACTAACCAAAGTATTCCTCTAAGTAGTGTAAATAACTTCTTTATCTTCCTAATAAAACTAGAGAAACTTGGAAAAAGCTAACTGCAACAAAACCATGGAAACATTTATTTCAGGATATAAATTCTGAAATGCACACTTTTTCATCTAAGCAAAAAGTAGAGTAACTTGGAGCACTATTAAATTTTACATAGGATAGGAGTATCAAAATTAACATAAAATGACCTGTGTGATTTTTATTTCCAAGAAAGGCATTACATTTTCAGGAAAGTCAAATGTCAATAATTCTGAACTTTTTCTTATAGGAAGTCATTAATTGCTACTGTAGAAAAACAACTTCTAGGTGAACATTTAACAGCAATTCTTCAAAAAGGTAATTGGCAATTCATAAAGAGAGTACTTTAAAAATAGTAGTGGTAAACTAGAGAATTTAAAAAAATATTGCCATTATATTTTGTTTTTTGAATTTTAAAATTATTCTCTTTATTAGTACATATGTGCAATACACAATGGTTATATTAAACTTGAGAATTTTCTGCACTTATATATCACAACAGTTTCACATTTTCTTTACTGTCCCCTTTCTCACCTTTCCACCGTCTTATCCCCCATGACCCTCAACATCTCACTTATTTGACTCTATTATTTATTTACACTGTGGATTTCTCATATTAGGGAAACCATGTGATATTTAATCTTCTGAGTTTGATTCACTTCTCTAAGCATGTTGATCCCAAGTTGCATTCATTTACCTATAGATGACTCAAAAAGCAGTAGATTCTGGCAAGGATGCAGGGGGAAAAGGAGCCCTTTAACATTGTTGGTGGAACTGTAAATTGACACAACCACCATGAAAAGCAGCATGGAGATTTTTCAAAAAATAAAATAAATATTTCATTTGATCCCAGTGATACCTTTTCTAGGTATCTTTCCAAAAAAGTTAAAAGCACCTGTAACAGTAGAAATACATATGTACCCAAGTTCACAGCATCTCATCTAACAATATTGCCATTTAAAAAGTTTAATAGTGTATGACTGAATTTCTGATGATGGACACAATCCTTCCTCCCTATTCATCATAGTAAAGTCTATGGTGGTGCCAGTTTTCTTAACAGAAAGACATGGGAACTGAGAAAAGGCATGTGCCAGGTAGTAACACTAGAGAAACAATGGGGGGCAAGGGCTAGGAGTATGGCTCAGGAGTTTATTGTTTACCTAACATGCACAATGCCCTGGGTTTTATCACTAATACCAAAAATGAGAAAAGAAAAGAGTGGAAATCAGGAAATCTTTTTTTTTTCCCTTTTGTGGTACTAGGGATTGAACCTAAGGCCTCATGCTTGCCACTAAGCTACAATCCCAGCCTTGTTTTTTTGTTTTTGCATTTAGTTTTTGAGATAAAGTCTTGCTTAGTTAACTAACATGGGCTTGAACCCGTAATCCTCCTGCCTCAGCTTCCCAGAGTGCTGGAATTACAGGCATATGCTCCCTTACCTGGATTAAAATCGGTATACTTAGAACTTTATTGCAGTTACATTAAATAATTCTGAAAATCAAACAGTAGAATCTTGCTTAAACTTGGCCTAATTATCCAATTTTCAGAGATAATTTTGCTGAATACAATAACTTAGGTTGCTACTTACTGTTTTTTTAAAAAAAAAAAAACTTGACCTAATTATCTTACTGCTTTTGATTTACTACCAAATCCTGCAAGCAGCATAGGTAACTTCTACACCTGATTTATCACGGGCTGTATTTAGTACTCTGAAGTATGGCTAGGTATACTAATGCCAGATATACCTTAATTTGTGTGAACTAGTATTTATAAATTGTTTTATAATCAGATTATGTAAATGGCACAGGCAGTCAACTTTTGGTAGTGAGTACTCTACAGCCATACCACCTTGAACACAGTCTTGTCTGATTTCAGAAGCTGGGCAGGGTCAGGCCTGATTAGTTATTGGATGGGAGATAGAGAGTAGAGTAACTGTATTTAGTTTTTGCTCTATAAAGTAGTTATCTTATTTGGGTTTAAGTCAAAGGAAATCTTTACAATTCATATATAGGCTGGTGTCATAGCAATAGTTATAACTTAAATTTCATTAAAATATCTGACATTTTTATTTACTATATTTTAATGCCAAAATGTTTCAAAACTCAGGTTTAAATAACCTCCTTGATGAGAACCGAATTCAAGATTTATCTCTCCTGTATCAGCTCTTCAGCAGAGTTCGAGGTGGAGTTCAGGTTCTTTTACAACAGTGGATTGAATATATCAAGGTATTAGCAATTTACCTGTGACTTGTCTCTCGTGGTATGTAATTCATATGCCTAAAATGAGTATCAGCAAGCATTTGTTGTTAGAGCCATAATTTTAAGTAAGGGATCTTTGAATTTAAAAAAAAAAAATTTGAGAATTCATCCCGAGAATAACTGCATGGCATATCAGCAGTAAAACCTGACTGGTATTTGATGTGATTTCTAACTCCTGAACTTAAAACAGTGAATTTGGAAGAAAGAAGACTGTCTTTCAATCTACAGTTTCTTTTCTTCCTTCAGTCATGCACAGTTTCTTTTCTGCCTTGAGTCATAAATTGCCGTTTAAAAAAAAAAATCAAAGCTAACTTCTTTCAAAAGGAGGAAAAGACCCTCTAAATTTCTAATAACACCCCTAGGATGTTGTGTACCCAGTGGTTGGTCATTCCTTATTATTTTTACTAAGGATGATAGGTAAATGATGAATGGCATAAGTTGGGTATTTTAACTGTTTTATTTTTCTCAAAAACAGCCTCATTTTAAATTTTTAGGATTTTGAAGCATGTCCCAACTTAGAATAGGATTTTGGTTGTACTTATTGCAGATAGTTCTTACAAAAAGTGGCAATGTTTGTTTTTAGGCATTCGGGAGTACTATTGTTATAAATCCTGAGAAAGATAAAACTATGGTTCAAGAATTGCTTGATTTTAAAGATAAAGTTGACCATATAATTGATATCTGCTTCCTGAAGAATGAAAAATTTATCAACGCCATGAAAGAAGCATTTGAAACATTCATTAACAAAAGACCAAATAAACCTGCTGAACTTATAGGTATGTTTCCAATCTTTTTACCAGTTCTTTAATGTTCCCCTTTTATTCATAAGCTCATAACATGAAGTTTTGGCAGAGTTGTAGTATGCCAACACCTGCTTTATTTTGGGTTGATTAGCTGGTAATACCAGGTCTCAAAAGTATCTCTAAGGACTTTGATGTAAGAGAAAGTCCTTCAGTCCAAGTATGGTGGTGTGTGTCTATAATCCCCTGTACTTTAGAAGCTGAAGCAGCAATTATAAGTTCAATCTCAATTGAGCAATTGAGTGATTTAGTGAGATCCTTTCTCAAATTAAAAAAAGGACTGGGGTTAAAGCTCAGTATGGAGGCCCTGGATTTGAACCCCAGTATTGAAAGAAAAAGAAAAAAAGTTCCTCAGGGTAAGGAACATCTCAAAGCCCATGTGTCAAATTGTGTTCTCTTTGTGAGCAGAACATTAGACTCTGTTTACTTTTATCCATAATAAATTTGACAGTTTGTTTTCCAAACTTAAAATGACTTAGAAGGCTACAAGAATGGGGAGCATAAAATGACAGTTGTTGGTGAAAAAGGAACAAGTCCAGGATAAAATCAAGCTAATCTGGGTGCATTTAGTACACAGATGTGGCATGTGAGGCATTGCCTCTCAAGTGTTCCCTCTATGCATCCATTTATGCCATGGGAGGGCTTCCTGGGTCTGAGGATGCCTAGGGTCCTCAGCAAAAATGATTAAATTTTGTGGAAGTCTTCTATCTTTAGAAGTTTTACAGATTTTGCTTCCTACTCTGTAGTGTATATGGTTTATTTTAATAAAAACATAATGTTTTTTTGTTGTTTTGGTACTGGAAATTGAACATAGGGCCTTTGCTCTAAGCCACATCAGTCCCTTTTTTATTGTTTATTTGAAACAAGATATTGCTGAGTTGCCCAGGCTGTGCTCAAACTTGGAATTCTTATGCCTCAGCCTCTGAGATAGAAACATATTGTTTAAGAACGGTTGTCATGCTGGGCATAGTGGCATGCACCTGTAATCCTAACACTTGGGAGGCTGAGCAGGAAGATTGCTATGAGTTTGAGGCTAGCTGAGCTACATAGTAAGTTTAGGACCAGCCTGGACTACAGAACAAAACCCTCTCCAAAAAAATAGTTGTTATTAGTGTAAAATAGAAACCCCAGAAGATGTGCCATGTGTTTTGGCAGCTTTGATCACTCTCATGTAGAGCTGTGGGCAGTCTCTCCCACTGGGGTATCCATTCCCCATCTTAGTAGTTATCATTATAGAGGATCATGCATTCAATCTGGTGTCAGAAGACATGGCCTGGAGTTCAGGCTCCTGTGCTTATTAACTCTGTGGCACTGAACTTGATCTCCCTGACTCTGGAGACTATTTAAAAAATGCATATGTATCTCTGCGACCCTGAAAACCTTAGCATATCACACTTCTGTTTGGGTATATGTAGTGTTGAGCACTTTACAAATACTTGTAACCATTAAACAACAACCCCCCCCCCCCTTTAGCTAAGTATGTAGATTCAAAGCTTCGTGCTGGCAACAAAGAAGCTACAGATGAAGAACTTGAGAAAATGTTGGATAAAATTATGATCATATTTAGATTCATCTATGGTAAGTATTACTATTTCAATATTTTTCTTTTAAAACAAAGCACAGAGAAACTAACAAGTGAAGGACTATTTTGGGATTACAGGTTTAAAATTGTATTTTATTTCTTCCATTTAATTCATTGGGGATGCTTAGGAATGTTATTTAATTGCCTTGTACTTTTTACTTTGACTTTTCCACTATTAAGTACCTGAATTTCTGCTACTTGTGTTAATCTCTTGAATTTTGGCATTGAAGCTACCATTTGACTAAAGCTTTTCTAAAGAAAAGGTTAATGCAATCTTAATTCTTTACAGTAAAGAACTTTGGAAATGCCTGAAACAGAAGTAGACTCTCCCCCTAGTATTACTGCATTTAACAATCATGGATAACTTGTATAAAGTAAAACAAGTTGGAATATTACTGTGATTGATTAAGCCCTTTAAAAGCCATTTTCTCAGAAGTCTAACTAAAATATTATGAGTGCTGTATTTTTATTTGACATAGGCAAGGATGTTTTTGAGGCCTTCTATAAGAAAGACTTAGCCAAGCGCCTGTTAGTTGGGAAGAGTGCATCTGTAGATGCTGAAAAATCAATGCTGTCCAAACTTAAACATGGTATGTTTGTCATTCTCTTTATTCCTTTTTTTTTAATTTCTGAGGGCAAATATTAGTTTAATTTTTACTCTCTTTATTGGTTTCCCCTTTTGTCAATCATTTTATGTACATGTGATGAAAACATAAATTGAACAGCTCATGAGATCTATTGTACACATTCAGAGCTATTGCCTTTTTACAAAACAGAAGCATTGTTCTTGTTCTTATTGTTTGTATAAAAATTTCCTATTATCTTATACCTAAATAGTAGATCGGGTTACTACAGGATTAAGGACTTTGACTCTGAATTAGTGGGGCATATACTTTGGGGGTAAGGATTACTTTTTCTTACGAATAGTTGTAGATCATGTTTCATTCAAAACAAGTTTCTTATGTCATGTTTCCCATTTTAAATTCTTTATTTCCCATTTTGTTGATATGTATAAGTGCAAAATTTAAAGTTTACATTGAAGTTGAGCATTTTGTGCACATACGTATCTTGTCAAGGAAACAAGGACTTCCCCGCTCTGCTTTCAACCCTCCCCCATCCAACCCGCCCATCCCTCCCAATCCTACCCACCTAGTTCCCTCTGTTTTTCACTTTTAA
Organism: Ctenodactylus gundi; assembly: GCA_004027205.1. Lineage (NCBI taxonomy): Eukaryota > Metazoa > Chordata > Mammalia > Rodentia > Ctenodactylidae > Ctenodactylus > Ctenodactylus gundi. Next base: position 22,192 of record PVKB01005322.1, read on the forward strand.
GTTCCATGAGATATGGGGCTGGAGGAATGGTTCAGTGGTTAAACTGCTTCCTCAGCAAGGTCTAAGTTAAGTGCTAAGTATCCAAGTTTGATTCCCCAGCACCACGTAAGCCAGCCGGGTGTGGTGGAGAACTCTTGTAATCCCAGCACTGGGGAAGCTAAGGGAGGAGGATTGTCATGAGTCCCAGGTCAGCCTGGGCTCCATAGTGAGTTCAAGACCAGCCTGAGCCACAGAGTGAGACCCTGTCTCACACACACATGCACACACACACACACACACACGCACACAAAGTTCCATGAGATAGTTGTGATCTGGGTTTCTCGTATCAGAGAGACCATTCAATATTTCACCTTCTGCTTCTGACTCACTTCACTAAGCTTGATGTTTTCAAGTTTCCTCCATTTGCCTACAAAAGCCTCCAACCTATCTGACTTTATAGATGCATGGTATTCCATTGTGTATTGTGAATTCTTTGTTTTTAACACCTTAAATGTTATAAATGTCTATACATTTTAAATAGAATGTGGAGCTGCTTTCACCAGCAAACTTGAAGGAATGTTTAAAGACATGGAACTTTCTAAGGACATCATGATTCAGTTCAAACAGGTAAAAGTGAGTTAAACTCTTACTTAATTCTTGAAACTTAAATGTATTTAGTTATCTCTTTGTGGCAGTTTGAACTCAAGAGGATAAATACAAACATGTATTTGTTGTGAATACTTCATAGCAACTTAAATGGTATTAACAGTAGAGGAAAAAGATGACCAACGACATGTAAGTATATGTGACTCACTTTAGGATTTATTCTTAATAAACACCCAGAATAACACAAAAATGGAAATAAAATGTACTGAACTGAGGTCAGCAGAAGAAGATCTTGTGGCTAGACGGTGGGATCAGAGCTAGCAACTAATCATTTGATAATGTGCATGTCCAGAGCTTGAAATACAAATGGAGGAGAGGTGATAAAGCATTTGTGTGAAGCTATTGGGGATGTTGGGAATGAAAAGTTAGAACTGTAGTTTTATAGACATGGGTTGAAAGTTGTTTCAAAGTATTTTAGAACATGGCCAAGTGCAGTGTGGGTGCATAAAGTTCTAGTTATTTGGGAGACTAAAGCAGGCAGATTATTAAAGCCCCAATCTCAGCAACATGGTAAGGCCAGTTCTTTTAAAAAAAAAAAAAAAACAGAGGTGATACTGATAGCAAATTAGATTTTCTTTTTAGGCTTTCGTAATAATTTTCTTACCAACATTGATAATGTGGAAAATGAAGGTGAAAGTTTCATGAAAAGCATCTTGGTCAGTAGGATCGTGGATTGTGTAATAGCTACAAAGTAGGGTTTATCTGTTTGCCCCCTTTCCCTCTTCTTCTTTCCCCACTTTAGGTCACTCTTTGCAAACAGGCAGTGGAGCAAGTGAAAAACTGGATACTTGGGCTGGCTGGTGGGGTGAGGAATGGGGGTTGCAAGGTGTTTCAAGCCACATAGGGGTCTGTCAAGGTGGGGGCTGTAGGTAGTATTGGGAGAAAGAATGGAATGAAGAGATCCTGTAATAGCCCAGATGTGTGAGCAGTTATTTGAGTTGATAATACAAAGAGTGATGTTATAAGATTTTTGTATGCCACTCACAATATTAACCTATGCACTTTCCATTGTATGTTGTGTAGGCTTCATTTAAAATCTTCTTAATAGTTGCTTTTAACTTCAGGATGATCTGTATCTGCATGTATTTATCTTCATAATGAGTAACTTGTTAAATGAATCATTATGACATGAAATATATACACTTTTAAGATCTCAATGTATGTGTTGATCTTCTTATAGTATATGCAGAATCAGAATGTACCAGGGAATATTGAATTAACTGTGAATATCCTAACAATGGGTTATTGGCCAACATATGTGCCTATGGAAGTCCATTTGCCACCAGAGGTAAGCTAAACTTGAGTGGTTAGGACCTAAGTTACAGGTGTAAAAACAATGACAGGAGTTTTTTGCTTTTCATGAAAAAACAGATGCCTTTTAAAAACTTATGTTGGGGCTAGAGGGATAGCACAGCAGTTAGAACATTTGCCTAGCAAGTACAAGGTCCTGAGTTTGAGTCACCAGCACCACATAAGCTGGGTGTGGCGGTACGTGACTGTAATCTCAGCAATTGGGAGGCTGAGACAGGAGGATTGCTTTGAGTTTGAGGCCAGCGTAGGCTGCATAGTGAGTTCACAGCCAGCCTGGATTATGTAGTGAGAGCTTATCTCAAAAGACAAAAAAAAAAAAAAGCTTATGTCAGTAAATATACCAACAGCGAATGTCAAGTTTTTAATGTTTTATTCTTGTACTTCAGTTTCCAAGTTCGGTTTAGCACATAGAAAATGATGCCAGGTTTTTTTTTTTTATTTCTCCAAATTAACACCCTTTATTCTCCTGATTGGTCGGTATTTTTCTTGTTCATATTTTATCTGGAGGCAGGATTGCTAAGTGATGGCTGTTTGAATACATCCATTGCAACTTCTGGGAGAATGTCTGGCTCAGGCCTAAGGCCTAGAAAAGGGGTTATGGGTAGAGAGTAAGATTTTGAGAGTCCTTGGTGTAAATGATCATGGAAACCCAGGGAATAGAGAGAATGTGTAAACAAAGGAGGAAAAAGGACTGAGAGGCAGAACTTTGGAAAAGGCTCACATTTGGCAGGTGATAGAAGGAGGAACATGCAAAGGAAACCTGTGCAGAAGCAGCAGTGAGATAAAGGAACCAGCACAGTGAAGGCATAATAGCCGCTGGAAGTGAGTATTTTGCATAGGAGGACGATTAAATGGTACAGAGAGATCGAAAGGTATAAAGACAGATACCACTAGATTTGGTGTTTGAGATAGCATTACTGTCTGTAAAAATGGTTGGTGAACCTACGGGACTGTAGTCTTTAAAATTTCCAAGCCGGGCCTAGTGGTGCAGGCCTGTAATCCCAGCACTGCAGAAAGTAAAACAGAAGGATTGCAAGTTTGAGCTCACCCTGGGCAATTTAGTGATTTAGAGGAATCTTACTTCAAAAAAATGTTAAAAATGGGCTGGAGATATAACTCAATGTAAAGGCCCTAGGTTCAATCCCCAGTAGCAAAAGAAAAGTCTTCACGAAAATTTTGCATATGCAGTAAGTGTAAAAAGTAATGAATGTTGTGTTGGATATAGTACTTAAATTAATCTTGTTTTATTTACTTTAGATGGTAAAGCTTCAGGGGATTTTCAAGACATTTTACCTAGGCAAACATAGTGGCAGGAAACTTCAATGGCAGTCAACCCTAGGACACTGTGTTCTAAAAGCAGAGTTTAAAGAGGTAAGTGGATGTTCCCAAAACTTAGTTTTCATCTTTTTCCGTAATACTGAGGATATACCTCTTAACGTGGAGGTTCCAGCTATTACGCATACCAGTAGTGACAGGTTGTCAGTCTGTGTATAGTTTAAGACTGTGACCTTTTCTAAAATTAATTTAGCCATCCTGCAAAACCTAAAACAAAAATCCTTTCCCTCACTCCTTTTCCCTACCTGTGGATACAAAACTCACACTGCCATTTCCTGACACAAATATTGTTGTTGGGAGCTAGAGTGGAAGCTAAGGGGACCAGTGCCTGTATCTAATTTTAAAAATCTTACACAGATTTTCGTGACTAATCTGAATCAAACAAGTCAAAAATTCAGTTGAAATAGTGATTTCTAGCTGCTTGTAATGAATATCTATTATGATACATAGGGCTAATTTATTAGCTTTCGGTATTTTGTTGTTCTGTTTTAATTATAAAACTTAAAAAAGAACCTGTTAAAAGGTCAATTAATTGTTCCCCTTATTTTAGGTAGGATCACTTCTAAATTCTACATCAGACATGCTGTATTATCACCTCAGGTGGTTTTCTGGATAATGTTAATCCATGTTTCCAAACCAACTAATTGAAAAATGCTTTCCTATAAGAGATTATTTTTTAATTAATTTTTATGGGTTTAAAAAAACAATGGCTAAACACTATTATTTCTCCAACAGGGTAAAAAAGAACTCCAGGTCTCTCTTTTTCAAACACTGGTGCTGCTAATGTTTAATGAGGGAGAGGAGTTCAGTTTAGAAGAGATCAAGCAGGCTACTGGAATAGGTTGGTATTGAATCAGTCAAGCAGCAGGCATTATTAGATGTTCACTATGTGCATACCACTATGCTAAGTTCTGGGGGTACAAAGGAATAATCCTCTGTACTCTTTCTTGGGAGGGCAACATGTACTGGCAGTTGAACCCGGCCTTTGCATTGTACTACATCTCCAGTTTGTCCCTCCCACTTTTTTTATTTTTGAGACAGTCTCACTAAGTCACTAAGTTGCCCGGGCTGTGATCATCTTGCCTTAGTCTTCCAGAGTAGTAGAAAGTACAGGCATGCACCACCACATCCAGCTCATCTATATTCTTAATTATAACCATGGAGATAGGGGGAAATGACACTTGAAATGATTACAAAACTACCAAGTACCACTCTGGTACTATCCAGAGAAATATGTTAGGAGTTCAGCAAAGCAAGAGATCCTGTGCCCTGGCACAGTTAGGAAAGCTCTCATGAAGGAAGTGGGACTTGAGCTGATCCTTCAATATTGCTCAGGGAGAAGGTACATGAAGGAAAGGGAACTCACGTGAGAAAAGATTTGGATGTAGAAGTGGGGACAGTGTGGGCAGGAATAATGAAGAGTTTAATTGTGCAGAGAAGAGTGAGCTACACGATTTGATAGGTAGGATGGGTACAGCCTGATCATAGAGAGCCTGGCAAGTTATCAAACGAAACCCATTCATACTGGTGAACTGCTAACAAATAATTGAACTACTGTTTCTTCTTCAGAGGATGGAGAGTTAAGAAGGACACTGCAGTCACTAGCCTGTGGCAAAGCTAGAGTTCTGGCAAAAAATCCAAAGGGCAAAGATATTGAAGATGGTGACAAGTTCATTTGTAATGATGATTTTAAACACAAACTTTTCAGGATAAAGATCAATCAAATCCAGATGAAAGAAACGGTAAGTCTTTTACTTTTTCGTAGTCCTAATGCATTGTAACTATATATGTTCATTGTATACATTTATAAAGATTTACTATCTGTAATACTACCATGACCATTAACATTTACTGAAATGTATTTTAGTATTTGATTGTGGGTTTCTTCTTGTTGGAAAGTGTACATGACCGGGTTGATAGCAAACATAGCTTTATATCCTGCTTTTTTCATTTAATATTCAGTCTTTAAAATTTTCCATGCTATTAGATATCTTTAAAAGTGACAAATGGCTATGCAATATTCTTTTACGTGACTTTTTAGATTTATTCAATTACTTCATTGTTTGGTCATTACATTGGTGCCTTTTAGTATTATAAATAAAATTGGAAGAATTGAAATTTCTGTGATCTTTCCCTTAGGATAAAATTATGAAACTAGATTTGTTTGGGTTAAGAGTTTGTGAACATTCAGGTGTCTTAGTAAATAATGCCTTTTTGTGTTCCAGAAAGGCTGAACCAGCTCATTTCCCATCTAGCAGCGTACAAGTGCCTACGTTCACTAAACCTAATAGTTTAAATCTTTGCCAACCTGCTTAGTAAAAAATCTACTTGCTTGGTGAAAAACTTGACGGATTTCGTTAGCATTTTCTGTCATTAATAGTGAAATTGAATATTTTGTTTTTGCCATTTGAATTTCAAGACACTTTTATTAAGGAAACCAGCTGTAGCATCCTGAAACAGATTAGTTTCATTTCCAAAAAGATTTAATGTAATGCCTAGGGGAAAAAAAATATGGAATAAGGGTATTTTCAAACAAGTTTCTGCATTTGTTTTACATACACATAAAAATCATGGTAGCGGTGGTCTGTTAAAAGATTACCTTTCCTTCTAGAACATTCATGTTACACAAGAAAGAAAGTGCTGCAGAAAGGGGGATAAAAGCTCCCACCATCTTTGAGGGGGTCCTGAGTGGGTTGCCCCGTATAGTTTTTAACTTTAATTTTTTTTTAGGTTGAAGAACAAGCAAGCACTACAGAAAGAGTATTTCAAGATAGACAATATCAAATTGATGCTGCAATTGTTCGAATTATGAAAATGAGAAAGACACTTAGCCATAATCTCCTTGTTTCCGAAGTATACAACCAGTTAAAATTTCCAGTAAAGGTGGGTACTTTGATGTTTTTGTATTGAACTTATTACAAATAAAAAGAACGCATTAGATTTTCAGACACCAATCTTACATAGATTAAAGCCTCAAGACTATTTGAAGAGACAAGTTTTAATTTCCTGTGTCCATGCATATGATTTAAAAAAAGAAAAATGCATTATACCTTAAAGTTTAATGACTGAGATTTTCAAATTTTCAGGTTCACCCACTATTTCCTTTGAACTTCTTTTCTCCCTGACATACCTTGGTTTTTGATAGATTTGGTTATTTTTGCGTTGAGTTAAATCTTGTCTGATTAATAAATTATGTACAGGGCCTAAAGGTGTAGTGTAATTATAGGGCACTTTGCCAGTATGCATGAGGTCCCTGGGTTTGATCCCCAAAATTACAGAAACAATGGCAAACAATTAAAAGTACAAATAAGTACTTATTATCTTTTAAAAAGTTATTTCAGGGCTGGAGGAATGGCTCAGCAGTTAAAGTGCTTGCCTAGCAAGTGCTAAGTCAAGCGCTAAGTACCAGAGTTCACTTGCCCAGCACCACATAAACCGGCATTGTAGTGCACGCCTTAATCCCAGTACTCTGGAGGCTGAGACAGGAGGATTGAGTATGCTAAGGGATGACTGTATTCACTGTATTTATTTATTTATTTGTTTGTTTGTTTATTTATTTATTTATTTTTGAGACAGGGTCTCTCTGTAGTCCAGGCTGGTTCTACACACACTGTGGAGCCCAGGCTAATCTCAAACTAATGGCAACCCTCCTGCCTCAGCCTTCTGAGTGCTGGGATTACAGGCATGTGCCACCACTCCTGGCTTGGTGCTGGGGAATTGAACCCAGGGTCTTGAGCTTGCTAGGCAGGAGCTTTAACCACTGAGCTGTTCCTCCAGCCTAACTGTATTCTTTTTATAGGCTAAACACACAAAATACAATAGAATTTTATCATCTATGAGCTAAATACAATCATGATGACAAGCTATAAGCTTTCATGATGATTTTTCTTTTTGTCTTTTATTTATTTATTGAGACTCCATCTCTCTCTATAGTCCAGACTGGCCCTAAACTCATTATGTAGCCCAAAATCATGGCAGTCCTCCTGCCTCAACCTTCCGTAGTGCTGGAATTATAGACACGCTCCACCATGCCCCGCTTATGTGGTGCTGGAGCATTGAATCCAGGGCCTTGTGCTTGCTAGGCAAGTGCTTTAACTGATAAACTATGTCCCCAGCGCTCTTGATGCTTTTTAAACCACAAGATTCAGAAATCCTAATCACTTTCAGTAGATAACAGTTAGATCTTATAGTATACCCTAAATATTCGGATATGACCTATGTTGTCGATACTTAAGCCATCTGATAAAGTATTCTTGTAGGTTTTTGTTCTGGTTTTTAAATTCATTACTGGATATTGCACCCAGGGCCTTCATACTGAGCTACTTCCCCAGCTCTTCTTAAATTTTTTGTTCTGTTTTATTTTGAGAAAGGATTTCAGGGCAGCCAGATTTCCACAGTGAGTTCAGGACCAAACTGGACTACTGAGCGAGACTCTGTCTCAAAAAAAAAAAAAAAAAAAGAAAAAGAACAAAAGGAAAGAAAGAAAAAGAGAAAGGATTTCACTAAGTTATCTAGGCTGGGCTCAAACTGTGATCTACCTGCCTTATCTTCCCAGAGTGCTGGGATTGTAAGCATGCTCCAAAATGCCCAGCTTGATACAGTATCCTTTTAAATAGCGGTTTCTTCTGCACAGTCTTAAATTTAATCTATATTAATAAGAACTTAGAGAACTAGCTTTTGCCCAAAGTAAAGGAATATTTAGCTTTTCAGATTATCTTGGTAAAACTAATATTGTTTCCCTAAACTATAATGTGCTTCTTGCATTTCTCATGTGAAATTATGATAAGTGCAGTCTTGAGTTCTGTTGTGCAGAGGGTAACTGGTTCCAGGAAAATCTCTTTTAAAATAAAAGGTAATAGAAAGTTTTATAGAATGATATGACAGTGGGGTAAAGGTTTATTGTATAGTATACAATACATACATTTTTCACAATTTGGTTTCCATTATACCTTTCCCTAAAAATGGAATAAATTTTTTAATTTTACTTTATCTTTGAGATAGAGTCTTACTCTGTAGTCCTGGCCCTGAATTCACTATGTAACCCAGACTGTCCTTGAACTCACATCAGTTCTCCTGCCTCAGCCTCCCAAGAGCTGGAATTACAGGCATGTGTCAACATACATGGTGTCTTAGTTACTTTTTCATCGCTGTGACTCAATACCTGACATCCACAACTGAAGGAAGAAATATTAATCGTAGCTTACAGTTTCAGAAGGTCTCAGTCCATTCATGGGTGGGTGACTGGCAAATGATGGAATCACATGCTGGGGCTGCAGCTAGAGCTGGAACCGGAGTTCCTAGGGCAGAGATCCTTACAACATGATGGAACAGAGGCTTGAGGAGAAAGGACAAAACAGCACACACACCTCCAGGTCAAGCCCTAAGTTTCTGCCCCTTCCAGCCAGGGCCCGCCTCCCAACCCCACACAGTATCCATAGGAACATGAGGCTTTCAGGAGACACTCCAGATCCAAACCACCACACATGGCCGAGTTGAGGAATCAAACCCAGGACCTTACACTTGGTGGGCAAACACTCCTTAATTACTGAGCTATATACCCCTGCCTGGATAAATTTTTAAATTAAGGGATTAGATACATTAAATCTGTGATTCACAGTTGTTCTTTTTAGATGGGATGTTGGTAAGTGGGCTTGAGCTAATGATATGAGCTTTGTTTGCATTGAAAATTTGTTTTCTCTTACAGCCTGCTGATCTTAAGAAGAGAATAGAATCCTTAATTGACCGGGACTACATGGAGAGAGATAAAGAAAACCCAAACCAGTACAACTATATTGCATAGAATGTTCCCCTTGGAGCATTTGGTGTCATGCGGTAGCTGGTGGATAAACTAACCTGTTCAATCTCTTACTGTTTGACTTCTTTTATACTACCAATGACCAAATGAAGCAGTGTAACGGAAATAGTTGGGTGGACTTTTTTCTCAGTGGTTAACATGCCCATTTTAAAGAGTAATACTTACCTTTAAGAAGAGTGTTGTTGAACTCTTTGCATGTTATTTAGTATGATGTGCAGAAAACTCTTAAGAAAGTACCCGGTCTTCATGATTCCTCTTTGGAACTAGGGACGAGGTCCATACGATTATTAAAAAGGGGGAGGGGTTCTTATACATCATTACTTATGAAGCAAAGGTTTATTTGCTTTAAAATGTCATTTAAAGATACTTAAAACTGCATGCAAACTTTATTTACTGTACAGAGTTCTGGATGTATTTATCAAATAGAAAAACCACCCTGGACTTCGTTGTTTACTTGTTTTGTGATTTCCTATGAAAGCAAAATAAGTTGTCATAGCTATTGACATTTTGCTAGGTAATGTTCTGTTACATTGAAAGGGATTTTTTAAAAAACAGAAAAACTAATTTGAAAACAAGTTTTTAAGTATGGCTATAGTTGCTTACATAATATCTTGTGTATTCCCATCCTAAAATTTTTCATTTATGAATATGGGATCTGTGTATATGGCTTAGCCCCAAGTTTATGTGCTGATTAAGAGGTTCTTATTAAAAATAGCTAAAATTTTAAGAAAAGTTCCTAACCCCTTGTACTAGAACATTGCACATCATAGGGGAGAAAAATCCAACTCTTCATACTAAAAAAGAAGTACAATATGAAAATTGCAAGAGACCAAAATAAACATTTGAAAAGATTAATTAGTACAGGAACAAAAATTAATGAGCTAGTTGTCAACATGCTTTAGATGTTAAATGTTGTGTAAACAGTTCTCTCTCTAACTTGGACCAGTGGTAAATTGTGGGCTTCCCAGGATATAGCATTCCAGTTTTCTCTGCCAGTTTTCTTTTGGGAGCATCCCATTCTTTCCTTGGTGAGCCTTTGCTACCATCCTTGTTCTAACTTCCTAAGTCCTAGGTTTACAGATAATAATATTTTGCTACACTGAAAGGAGTGTTCTTTTAAAAAAGAAAAACTTAGTAGGAAATAAGTTTTCAAGCAGGGCGACACTTTTTCCTCTCATTTTCTCCACGTATCCCAAATTCCCTTTGGGGGAGTTTCGAGTTCTGTATTTCTTTCAAAATTGCTTGAAGTTAAGAGTTCTCATAGCCACTAGACATCTAGTTTTCAGAGCAATGTTCCAAGATTACTCAGGCGCAGAAAATAATGAAAGCATTGTTCTTTAAATTGATAATATGAGCAAAAGTCTTCTCTTGAGCATGACTGAGTTGTTTTTCCTCCGTGTTTGTTTTTCTTTGAAGGGAATTGATGGTGGAGAACAAGCAGAAAATTTTGGTATTGTTTTTCAAAAATTAGAATTTCTTTAATGCTTTTTGCAATTGCGTATTTCCTTGCTTATTCGGAGCCATTAGAGTGAATGCCTAAGTCCTCAACTTCAGGGAAAGAGATCCCGGACTCTTGTGTACCATTTTGTTTTCCAAAGTTCCCAAAGGCCTCTGGCTAGCTATGTACATTTTTTTCCTTTAAAGTTGCCTGTTTCTCTCTAATTGCATTAACTTGCACAATGTTGTTTGACTGTATATGAAATTTAGAACTCCTTCCTAGTTCTTTTAGAGTAGCCATTGCCTGTATTTCTCAACTTCTCCCTGGTTTCCTTCAGAAGCTTATCTAGCAAGGACATGTGGCTATTTTGTTTGCCCTTTCTGTACTGGACCATCTACATCAGTGTTCAAACTCATCCCTAAGGGTCTCTGAGATATGGAGACTATCACACCAGGTTCACTAGTTACCTCTTAAACAACTGGTAGGTGGAGTTAATCCTTTTAGTAGGAGACTCTTGATGTCACCTTCCTTATCTTGAAAGCAGGTCCCTTCCCTTGAGGCTCTTAATTCTTTGAAAACTTGATACTGTGTCAGCTGAATAATTAGCAAGACTGTTAAATAAGTTAAGAGAAGCTGTTTAAGAAGTTGAAGAGTAATTTCAAATTATATTGGATAATTGTGACTTTCAGTTGTCTGTATAAGTTGAATTTTTGTGCTCTTTTCTCTTGTGTACGTGGTGGTTCTATTTTTCTCCAATAAAACTTTTATTTAAAAAAGATTCTGGGGAAGATCTTTAAAAGTTCAAATGTGGTAGGAAAGTTATAAAGCCTTGAGACTTAAAATATTCCTAATTATTTCCTTTAATGAATTTACATTTGTTAGCTTTGTTTTTAAAACTTCTCTTTCCTATCTTCTTGGTAGTTTTGAGATAGTACTATAAAGTATGGGAAAGGGTATGATAAAAGGGTAAAATTCCCAAGAATTCTCAAGGTGGGTAATTATTCTCAAATGTCATTTTAGAAAAACTATACTTGTTTGTCCGAGTCTAAACATTTCTTTCAAATCTTCCAAGTCAAATGATTTTATAAAGTCATAGGGAACTAGTGAGATTTAAGTTGAGTGAATAAAAGATGCTTATTTTAGTTACAGCAATTGATCTGCCTTTTCTGTTAATAGCTTATGTTCTTTGCCAGATACTATCAAAGGCAGACGTTTCTTGAACTCAGTCCCTAAGTCTGCTGATCTTAATGTGATGTCCATGTTCCATACTCTTGATACTCATACTGTATGTATGTGTACAGTTCAGGAAATGACTATTTAGGTCTCTGTGTCCAAAGGTTTTGAGAAGTTTGAAGTTTTAATGTTAGGACTTGTGAATCTTTTTAAATTTGTTTTTGTTTTAATGATCCTATGTTTTATGCTATAAATGATGGAATGCTATGAACATAATATTTCCTCTCATTTATATAAAATTTGCTAAAAATTATTTGTTAAAAAGAGCAACACTAGTGGAATTTGCATAATTAAGCTTTATAAAATGGCGTCCTTTGCTGATACTTCATTAATGAATATTTTTCAGTTGCCTACAAAAAATCTTGCTTTACATTTGAATAGTGAATAGGTTTAAATGCAACACTTTATTCAGTTTATCTTTTTTCCCCCTTGCTGTTAGAAGAAATGATATTTTTGTATGGGCATTATACATTTATATTTAATAATCTTTAGAAGTTATGTCGAGTACGATGAAATCAAAGAGAAATACAACCTTTTTTGTTTTGTAGAGCTTTTTTACTTGATGTAGAATATATGAATGCACTGCATTGGGCATACTATAGGACTTAGTTTTTGTAGGGCCCTGTGTTGCAGGCCTCTAATTCCAGCACTCTGGGAAGCTGAGGCAAGAGGATCACAAGTTAGAGCCCAGCTTCAGCAACTTAGTGACTGTTTCAAAAATCAAAAAATAAAAAATGGGCATGTAGCTCAGTCCAAAGGCCCACAACTTGATCCCTAGTACCACCAAAATAAAAACAAAAAACTTAATACTGATATAAGCTGCAAAAACAAGAGATCTTTCTCATTTATCTTTATTTCTTACAATAACATCTTTATTTAAAAATACTGTATTGTGGTAAAATACACATAAAACTACCATTCTAACCATTTTAAAGTGTACACTCAGACATTAGTTTATTCCCAGTATTGTGCAGTCATTACCACTGTGTTGCAGAACAATCAAAAAGGAAACCCAGTATCCATTAGGCAGTCTCCTTATTCCTCCCTTACCACCTTCTAGACTCCATTAATCTTTCTCTTTCGGATTTGCCTATTCTGAATATTTTATATTAATGGAATCATTACCTGACCTTTTGTGTCTGATTCATTCTAACATATTATCAAAAGTTCATCCATGTCATAGTATGTCTTAGTACTTAATTTCATATATTTGTTTATTGGTGGTAGTTCTAGGGATTGAACCCAGGATTTTCACACTGACCTATATCCCCAACCCTTTTTAAATTTTATGATGAAGAGTCTCACTAAGTCACAAAGTTTCCGAGGCTGGGCTCAAACTTGGAATCTTCCTGCCTTAGCCTTCCACAGTGCTGGGATTATAGGTGTATACCAACATGCTTGACATTAATTCATTTTTATGACTGAATAATACTTTGTTTATTCATTGAGATTTGAGATAATTGGATTATTTCCATCTTTGAGCTATCTTGAATAGTGTTGCTATGAAGATGTATATACAAATATTTCTTCAAATCCTTTTTTAAAAATCACCTGGGAATATATCCAAGAGTGGAATTGCTGGGTTACATGCTAATTCGCTGTTTAACTTACTGAGAAACCACCAGACTTCTCCACAGCTACTAAACCATTTTACATTTCTTACAGCAGTGTACAAGGGTTTCATTTTCCCCATATTCTCATCACTTTCCGATTTCTGGTTCTGTTTTTATTAACTATTTATCCGAGTGTGTGTGAAGTGGTAGTTCATATGACAAGATGTTTAAGCCATTAATATTTATATATGGCCGTTCATTGTGGCTTTGAATTTCATTTCCTTAATGACAAGATGGCTTGAGCATCTTGTCATATGTTTGTTGACCATTTGTACATTTTCTTTGGAAAAATGTTTTCACATCCTTTGGCCATTTTTTAAAAAAGGTTATCATTTGTTACTGGGTAATAGGAATTCTTTATTCAGATACTAAAACCTTACCAGATAGAATGATTTGCTGACATTTTCTTCAGTTATGTAAGCCATCGTTTCATTCACTTGGTAGTGTTTTTTGCACAGAAGTTTTTAATCTTGTGGATTTGTGTGTGTCTCTGGGGATTGAATGTAAGGCCTTTGCATTGAGCTACATCACCAGCCCATTGCCAACTGGGCCCAGTGGCCTAGGCCCATAATCTCAGCACTATGAAGCTGATACAGGAAGATCCCAAGTTTGAGCCATTCTAGGCAACTTAGCAACTTAGTGAGATTCTGCTTCAAAGTCAAAAATACAGCTGGGCTGGGGATGTAGCTCAGTGGTGAAGGCCCTAGGCCTAATCCCCAGTACTATTATCTATCTGTCTATCTAGATCCAAGTTCACTACAGTTTTAGACTTACTCCTGTTTTCTTGTAAGAGTTTACAGCTTTATTTCTTACATTTAAGGTTTTGGTCTCATTTGAATTGATTTTTATATATGGCATGAGGTAAAGGTCCAGTTCCATTGTTTTGTTATTGTTATTGGTGCTATTGTTGTTTGTTTTTTAAGAGACAGAGTTTCACTTTCTACTCAGAGCTGGTCTTGAACTCACCATGTAGCCTAGAGTTTAAAACAATCCTCTTACCTTAGCCTCCAGAGCGCTAGAATTATAAGGATGTACCACCACGCCCGGCTAATTGTTGTGGGGTAGCAGGGGATGAAACCCAGGGCATCGTGCATGCTAGACAAGCACTATAGCCACTGAGATCTATCCTCAGCCCTAGTTTCTTTAGCACATGGATACGCATTTGTCCCGACAGGTCACAGAAACTTCTTTCCCCCGTTGTGTGGTCTTGCCACCTTTATTTTGAATCAGTTGACCACAGCTGTGTGGATTTATGTCTGGGCTTTAAGTTCTGTGCCATTTACCTCTATGTTGATTGCTATTCTAGTATTATGTACTCTGTAGCTTTTTCATAAATTTAAAAATCTGGACGTGTATGGCTTTTGATTTTGATTTTTTTCAAAATTTTTAACTATTTGGGTCCCTTGTGTTTCATGTGAATTTTAGGATCAGCCGTTTCATTTCTGTAAAAAGGCTATTAAGGTTTTGGTAGGGATTACGTTGAATCTGTAGATCACTTTGGGTAGTATTGTCTTTTTGCTAGTAAATCTTCTAATTCATGAGCATAAGATGTCTTTCTGTTTTTAGGTCTTTGTAAAATTTTAGTAGGTTTTACACTTTTCATTAGTCAAGGTTCATGTCTCCCTTGTTAAATATATTCCTAAATGTGTTACTGTCTTCGATGATTTTATGAATGAAATTGTCTTCTGAATTTACTTAGGCTTATGGTGTATGTAACCCTCTATAGTTTATTCTTCATGTTTATCTTATATCTAGTGTTTCTTGCTGGCTTTACTAGCTCTGTTACTTTTTTACAGATTATAAGGGCTTTCATTTATAGCATCTTTGCCATTTAAAAGCAGATGGTTTACATTTTCCTTTCTAGTTTGGATGTCTTTGCTTTTGCTTGCCTATTACCTCTGATTGCAGCTTCTAATGAAGTTTTGAATAGAGGTAGGTAATGTAGTCATACTTACCTTACTCCTAATGTTTGGGGGCGCATTCCCCGTTGAATGCGTTAGCTTTTCATGTCTCATAAATATCCTGTGTTGTGTTAAGGTAATTTACTTTTATTCCTAGTTTTCTGAATTTTTTAAGCATTAAAGAGCATTGCATTCTGTCAGATTTTTTTTTCCAATTCAACTTAAGTCATGATTTTTCTCTTCATTAATGTGGTATTGCACTGGTTTGTTTTCATATGTTGACTGTTCTGGAATTTTTAGCATATATTAGTTACACTTGATCATGGTATATGATCTTGTTGACGTGTTGCTAGATTTGGTTTGCAAGTATTTTTGTTGAGGTTTTTTTGCATCTGTATTCATAAGAATATTTATCTGCAGCATTTTTGTGGTGTCGTTGTCTGGCTTTAGATATTGGAGTATATACTAGTTCCATAAAATGAAATATGGAGTGTTTTACCTCTTTAAATTTTGGAAGACTTTGAGAAGAACTGGTATTCATTCTTCTTTAAGTATTAATAGAATTCACCAGTAAAGCCATCTGATTCTGGGCTTTTGTCTTACAGGCATGTTCAGATTTTCTATTTCTTACAGAAGTTTTGGTAATTTTTTTTCTAGAAATTTGTCAGTTTCCTCTTGGTTATTTAGTTTGTGTACTTGTCCACAGCAGTCTTTTATTATCCTTTTTATTTTTATGAATTCGGTAGTAATGTTCCATTTCTGTTCTTTTTTTTAATATGATTCCAGGTACCCAGTCCCAGGTGAGGGGAGCGGGGGAAGCTCCGCCACTGAGCTACATCTCCAGCACTTTTTATTTTGAGATAGGGTCTTACTAAGTTGCCCAGGCTAGCCTAGAAAGTATGATCCTCCTGCCTTAGCCCTCCCCCTTTTATTGAGACAGAGTCTCACTTTGTAGTCCAGGCTGGTCCTGAACTCAACTATGGAGCCCATACTGGCCTTAGTCACAGCAGTCCTCCTGCCTCAGCCTCCCAATTGCTAGGATTACAGGTATATGCCACCGCACCAAGTTAATCTTTTTATGGTGTTGGGGAGTGACCCCAGGACTTTGCACATGATAACCCGGCACAAACAATGAACTATGCCCCCCAGTGTCCTCAGCCTTCTTGGGATTAAAGACACGTACCATCATACCAGCCTAGCCTTGCATTTCTGACTTTTTTAATGAATTTTTTCTTTTTTCTTAGTTTAATTAAATTTTGTCTGTTTTGTTGACTTTCTCCCACAAAATTTTTTGGCTCTTTCTTTCTTTCTTTCTTTCTTTCTTTCTTTTTTCTGGGACAGAGTCTCATTCTGTATGTAGTCCAGGGCAGCCTTGAATTCCTTTGCACTCACTAGACAAGCACTTTAACTGCTGAGCTATGCCCCAAACCTGTAATTTGTTTTTCTTTTTGTTGTTCTTTTGTTTTGTTTTGAGACAAGGTCCCACTCTGCAGTCCAGGCTGGTCCTGAACTCAGTATGTAGTCCATGCTGGCCTGGAGCACAAGGTAATCCTCCTGCCTCAGCCTCCCAAGTTTTGGAATTACAGGTGTGTGCCACCACACCTGGGCTATGTGGTGCTGCAGAATTGAACTCAGGGCTTTGCTTTTGACAAGCACTGTAACTGCTGCAACTACTCTTCTAGCCTCTCTAATTCCTATTTACTTTTCTCTGCTATCTTTGGGTTTATTTTGTTTGATTGTGTTCTAAAGATGTGTAGTTAGCTTATCTATTTGAAATCTTCCAGTGTAGTATACACATTCATAGCTATACTTTCCTGTTAGAACACTTTACTGCGCCCTGTAAGTTTTTGTATATTGTTTTTGTTTCTTACTTGGCTCAAAATATTTTCTAACTTTCATTGTAATTTTTTAACCCATGGATTGTGAATGTGTTTATTTTCATATTTTGTGAATTTTTATGGATATTCTTCTGTTACTGATGTCTAATTTCACCCCATTGTGGTCAGAGAAGGTACAGTATATGTTTTTTTTTTAAATTTGAGACTTGTATGGCCTAATGTATGACCTATGTAGTGAATGTTCTATGTGGATTTAAGAAAGTATATTTTGCTGTTCTGGGTGGAATGTCCTGATTGTTGTACTTTCTTGATGGATTGACCATTACATGAATTTATGTTGTTCTTTATCTTATGTAAAAGTAGAGATTTTTACTTAAAACTCTGTTTTATCTGATATTAGTAGTAGGAGAGCCACCCTAGTTCTCTTTTGGTTACTGTTTGTATACAGGCTCTTTTCCTGTTCTTCTTTTCCTTTTTACAAGCACAGCCTGGAATCCAGGGCCTCTTGGTATCCTTTCTCTTTCAGTCTACCTGTGTCTTAGGTTTAAGTGAGTTTCTGTAGACAGTTTGTGGTCAGTTTTTGTGTTGTTGTTATACACTGAATGTGAAGTCCAGGGCCTTTGCACTGAGCTACATCCCGACCCATTTTTATTTTGATTTTGAGATGGGCTAAATTTACTGTATTGCTCAGTCTGGGCTCAGACTTGCCATCTTCTTGCCTTAGCCTCCCAGAGGCTAAGATTATAGCCTGTGACACTGGGCCAAGCTTAGTTAGATATTTTTAAATCTATTATGCCAATCTCTATTTTTTGACATTGCAGAGTTTAAATTTTTTTTACATTTAAGATTACTAAGGAAGGGCTTGTGCCATTTTACAATTTATTTTTTGTATTACATCTTTTTTTTGTTCCTTAGTACCTTCATTAACTGCTTTCATTTGTGGATTTTTTTCTAAGAAATGAGGTTTTTTTGTTTTGTTTTGTTTTACTACTGTACTTGACATTCATGAAGTAACAAGTAGTCCATTTTTGCTTGTATGTTTGTTCTTTGGTTACCTTTAGTCTTAAAACATCTAGAGAGCTAGGCCTGATGGACAGGCCTGTGATCCCAGCATTTTGTGAGACTGAGGCAGAAAAATTCAAGGCTCAAGCCCAGCTGGCACAATTTAGCAACTCAGTGGGGCCAATCTCAAAATAAAAAACAGGCTGGGGATATAGCTCAGTGTGAAGGCCTGAGATTCAATCCCCAGTATCACAAAACTAGACATAAAAAGCCCAGGGAGAAGAAAAGCTGTATATCTGTATCATATTTGATGATGGCAACTGTGAAAACATTCCCACTTTTACTTCAATTTGTCAGAGATTACAGAATTCATGTAAATTCGAAGTGTTTAAGTCAGCGCCTATATTTTCTGAGACAATAATTTATATTCTTTAAATCAGTTAATTTGATCTCATTTACATATTCATCTTTGCAGTTACACTCAGTGGTAGAAAAATGCCGCATACATATAACATACAGATGCAAGCAATATAACCGCTTTCTTCAGAAACTTAGGTGTTGGGTACAGTAACACAAAACTCACTAGTTCGTAAAAGAACAGCTGGATCTCAGTTGTGTTTCTGGCACTTGGAAGCTCACATGGCTAAAGCTGTTTCCAGTATTTGTGGGAAAGACCAGAGGTTTTTACTTCTCTTTCCAAGTAGCTCTGTCCTCTTCTGATTAGCTTCATCTTCCGGAGATTTGTGTGTTAAGAGCTAGCCCCCAAGCTTTAGAGAAGGTGGGCTAGCACAGAGAGGATGAAAGCCTGTCCATTTGCCGATTATCAGAGGTCAGTGTTGTGAAGGTTGCAGACCAAATTTTCTGTGAGTGACTGAGGAGAGGACCAATTCGAAGATTGAAGTTAGAAAAGGATGAGCAGACAATGGAAAGAGAGGGCTTCAGGGAGCTAATTTGGGGAGATCTTAAGTTTCCTAAAGGAGTCAGTGAAATTTCAAGTTATTAGCAAAACTGTGCGAACAAGAAGGAGGTGGACAGGGTTGGCAGAGCATATGTATGCTCTACAGTGGTTTAAGAAAAAGAATTTCAATTGGCTGAGAGTCCCATGGCAGAAGTCAGACTTTAAAGAACAGAATATTCATACGACTAGTGAATGTCTCTTGTTTTCTCCTTTAAAGGAAAGCTAGCTTGGCATCATAGCATGCTTGTCACACCTGTAACACCAGGACTTAGGAAGCTGATACAGGAGGATCATGAGTTCAAGACCCTATCTCAGAAATGAATACATATGTACATGGACTGAACAAAATAAGCCCTTATGGCTTAATGGAGGATTCAGAAGGAGTCCCTGAAGGAAATCCAAACATCCTGAGTCACTTACTCCCAAAGGTGGCCAAAGAAATAGAGACTTAGGGGACTCCTTAGAGGTACAGAAGTTGGCAGTGCATTCTCTGGCTGCAAAGGATGTACAACCCATATTTGTGTTCAGTTGTGTTACTGAGGTTCCCCCAAATGTTGGGTTGGCCAGCTGCACACATAGGCCTGCTAACCTGTAGCCCTGACTAGTGGAATGTCAGTAAGCTATCAGGATACAATTGACAAAATAGGAAGCAATAGCAATCTCTGGAAGAAAAAATCATTGTAAAGTGCACCCCCAGTCCAGAGTCACAATCCGAATAATTTTTATAAATATATTTCTCCTGCTAATCTAAAGTTGGAAGGGAAGAAACAGGGAGATGTTTTTGCTTTCTCTTGACCAGAAACGATACACAGAGATCCAGGCTGATTTGGGAACTAAACTTATCTTTTGCCAGTTTCTGCTTCTTTTCCCAGGCTTCAGAGTGAATGGGGTACCCCACAAGTACCATCATCACTGGAAAGTGTAGGAGAGGGAAGATAATTTTCTCTTTACAAACTTCATAGTTTTGTGTGTGTGTGTGTGTGTGTGTGTGTGTGTGTGTAGTACCGAGAACTGACGCTAGGGCCTTTGCACTGAGCTACATCTCAGCCCCCTCCCCCCTTTTTGAGACAGGGTCTCCTTAAGTCATGTTGGTGCCCAAGCTTGGCTGGAACTTGTGATACTCCTGCCTCAGCCTCCCAGAGTTCTGGCTGGGATTACAGACTTGAGTCATAGGGCCCAGCTAACTTTGGACTCTTCAAGTGTGCATATTAAAATTTAATAGTGTCCAGAAATCCTGCTTCTGGGTATTTAACCAAGAGAAATAAAACATATTTACATACAAAAGCCTACATGTTAAATGTTTATAGTAGTTTTGTTTATAATTACTAAAAACATGAAGCAAACCAAACTGACAAGTGAGTGAACAAACAATGGTGCATCTATGCAATGGAATACTACTACTTAGCAATATAAAGGAACAAACTTGGTACATTCAATAACATGAATTCTCAACTCATTATGCTATGTTAAGGAAGCTCTAGAATCAAAGGGATACATATGGATGTAATTTATTTTACTGTATATTCTGGAAGAGTCAAAACTAAGAATGGAGAACTGGTTAGTGATTACCATAGCTTGGAGTGGGGGAGGGGAGACTACAAAGGGATAGTTAATAAAAGAATTTGGGGATGTGATGCATTTCCTCTATACCTTAATTGTGGTGATAGTTACACAACTCTGCATGTCAAAATTCGGAGCTGTATACTAAAATGAATTTTGCTGTGGTAAATTAAAAATTTTAAACTTTAAGGGTGACCCTATGGGAATAGAAATAAGACATAAAATACCCACATCAGTTGGGGGAAATGTGAGAAGTGGAATAGTCAAAGAAACAAGATGGGGGGGGGAACTTACAAAAAAGTTAATATAAAGCACAAAATTGCGATAGAGTTAATTCCAAGGTAGTCAAAAGGCTCCATTAAAAATCAGAAATGATAACCCACAGGCTAGGAAAAGATATTCATTGTGCATGTAATGAAAAAAGAAATGTAAGTTGTATTTAAGAAAAAGAAAGTAAGTTTGATAAACCAGTAAGAAAAATGTAGAAGTCATGTGTGGTATGCACCCATAGTCCCAACGACTTGGGGAGCTGAGTCACGGGGGTTGCAAGTTAGAGGCCAGCCGAGGCAACATAGTGAGACTTTGCCTGAAAAAAGAATAAAAAGGGTTGGGAATGTAGCAAGAATGTGAATAGGCTACCTACCCACAGAGGAGGAAGTCCAGATAATAAGTGTATAAAATCTAACTCATTACCATGAGCAGAGTAGGTACTACGTGTGGATCAGGTGAGCAAAAGTGGGCATGCCATAGCAGTACTTGATGGTGATGAGGAGCAGTGTAAACTCACCCACGGTAGGAACAGAAATTGGCACAATGACTTTGAAAAACAATATTTAGTACAGTGAAAGATGCCTGTTGAACAGTTCTGATCTTAGATATACAGAGAGAAGCTCTCCCACTGTATGCATGTCTTTGCTTTGTGTTGCTGTAAAAGTTCCTGATACTGGATAATGCATACACATAAAAATGATTAGGCTCCTGATTCTGGTGGCTGGAATGTCTGAACAGCATGAGGCTGGCATCCTGGCAAAGACTCCCAGCTGCATCACAGTGTGGCAGAAAAGGCACCAGTTGTATGCGGAAGGATCTAAGAGCATGTGCTGGCCCCGTTTTACAACAAGTCACACTTGTGAGACCCAATCGAGAAACGTGAAACCTGACCCACTCCTGTGCACCAATCCTCCCAGAGTGTGCCCCATGGTCTCCTCCCCTCCCTCCGAACCCCAGCTCTTCGAGCTCCCACTACTGCAGTACTTCACATTGAGGACTGAACTTCCAGTGCATGAATCTTTTGGGGGGCAAACCACATCCCAACTATAGCACTATGTATGAGGAGAAATCTATAAGAATTATTTATTTATGTATCATTTATAGTTAGTAAAAAACTATAGAGATTAAATTGTGATATATTTATAAAATGTGTTACATAGTAGTTTCAGTGCATGAATTAGCACTGTGTATCAACACCAATTTAATGGTGTGCAAAGAAGGTACAGGACCATATATGAAGTAACTTTTTCAATTATTGAAAGTAAATATTTTAATCCAGGCCTGGAGGAATGGCTCAGATGTTAAAAGCGCTTGCCTAGCAAGCACTATAACAAGCACTAAAAACCTGAGTTCAATTCCCCAGCACCACGTAACCCAGACGTGGTGGCACATACCTGTAATTCCAGCATGTGAGAGGCTGAGGCAGGAGGGTTGCTAGGAGCCCAAGGCCAGCCTGGGCTCCATAGTGAGTTCCAGGAACAGCCTGGGCTACAGAGTGAGACCCTACCTCAATAAATAAATAAATAAATAAATAAATAAATATTTTAATCCTAGCACTCTTGAGAGGCTGAGGTAGGAGGATCAAACCTCAAGCTCAACCTGCACAATTTAGCAACTTAGTGAGACCCTGTCTCAAAAACAAATGGGCCAGAGATGTAATTAAATGTGCAGGCTTTGGGCTCTATCCCTAGTACCACCAAAAAAGTTGCATCTTTAACATTTAAAAATAGCTGGGCCTGGTTTGGGAGGCTGAGACAGGAGAATCACAAGTTCAAGCTCAGCCTGGGCCATTTAATGACTTACGAGACCCTGTCTCAAAATCAGAAATAAAAGTGAGAGGAGGATGTAGTTCATTGCAAAGGCCCTAGGCTCAATCCCCAATACCACACACAAAAATAAATAAAATTTAAAATGGACTTTATAATGTTTGAAGACAGATTGTGATGGAATTTATTCACTCAGATTTACCATAAGCTGGATACGGTGGCATATGCCTTTAATCCTAGCTACCTGGAAGGCTGATGCAGGAGGATCCCAAGTTTAAAGCCTACCTTGTTAATTTAGCAAGACCCTGTCTCAAAAACAAATTGACAAAGTTATATTATTTACAAAAACAGCCAAGTGAAATAATAACCAAACAAACAAACTGAAGAATACATATTTTTAGAACTCAGTGGATGGGCTAGATAGAGCAGAGATGACTCAGAATAGAATTGACAAGTTTCCTATTGGTGACACAGGCCTGTAATCTCAGTCTTCTGAGATGCTGAGGCAGGAGGATCGCAAATTTGAGCAATTTAGCAACTTGGCAAGACTGCTTTGAAATCAAAAGTTTAAAAAAAAAAAAGGCTGGGGATGCAGATCAGTGCAAGTGTCCTGGGCTCAGTCTTCAGTACAAACACAAAACTTGAGGACAATCAATCAGTAGAACTCAGTCTGAACACTAGAAAGAAAATAGAATTTTTTTTTTCAGTACCAGAGATTGAACTCAGTGCCTCACACATTCTAGGCATGCATTCTACCACAGAGCATCCTCACAACCCTTTTTAAATTTTTGAGATACAGTGTCACTAAATTGCCCAGACTAGCCTCAAATTTGGAATCCTCCTGCCTCAGACTATTGGATAGCTGAGATGATAGGCATGCATCAGTACACATGGCAAGACAATAAAGAAGTGAACGGGGGTAGGGCGGGGACGGAGGGAGAGGAGGAACAAAAGGAGAGCAGGAAAGTCCTTGTCACCTTGAGAAGATACGTATGTGCACAAAATGCTCAACTTCATTGTAAACCTTAAATTTTGCACTTATACATATCAATAAAATGTGTAAAAAAGAATAAAAAGAAATTCAGAGTGAACTGTCTCAGGGTCCAGTGGGGGCAGGACAACTTAGTTGATACCCAGTCTTTTGCTGGCACCTGTGGGGCTGATAGGACGGGCAAACGTTGCAGTCTTTGTACTGCCACGGAGCTCTGCAGCCACCGACAGGACACAAAGTAGCATGATAATAAAAGGAAGCCTATTTGGGCACAGCTGTGAAGGCTGAGCTTTTGGAGGTGCTTCCCACGCAGGGGGGATTGTGGTGGAAAAGTAGAGGCTAAAGCCATGCAGCCGGATTCCACCATCAGGAACAGTGTCAGGTCCAGCTGAGGAAGAACAGCAAGAAAACCTCAGGTGTTTCCTGATGGCTGCCTGAACTTTATTGAGGAAAACAATGAAGTTTTGGTTGCTGTTTACAAAGGCAAGAAGGAAAGACAAGTCATTAATTTTGAAGATGAAAACACAATAGGAATAAGTTTTCATATTTCAAAAAAGGTCAAAATATAAATTGGGTTTGGGATTGTGAATGCCCTGGGTTTAATCCTCAGCACCACAAAAAAGTAAAGAAAAGATGTCCAAAAATGTCCCCAATTTCTTTCCTTTCCTTTTTTTTTTTTTTTTTTTTTTGAGACAGGGTCTCTCTGTAGTCGTCCAGGCTGGGCCTGCCCTGAACTCTGTATGGAGCGCAGGCTGGCCCTGAACTCACAACAATCCTCCTGCGTCAGCTTTCTGGGTGCTGGGATTACAGGTGTGCACCACCATCCTCTTCCCCGCATTCCTGTTCTATCTCCACAAAATCTTTCCCCGTTTTTGGAGCTACGATCTTTGGAAGGTAAATAAACCCCACCCACATGATATAATCAGCAGTGTCTTTATAATTGGGGAAATCAATAGTTTTTCTCTTCCACATGAGAGCACAGCAAGAAGATGGTCATCTACAAGCCAGGAAGAGGACCATCTCCAGGGACCGAATTTGTTGCCACTTGGATCTCAAACATCTCAACTGCCAGAACTATGAGAAATAAATATCTGTTGTGTAAGCCACCCATTTATGGTATTTTTGTTATAGCAGGCTGACCAGACTCCCACAGTCACAGAATTCAGAAAGAAGTATATACTATAAATTTTTAAGATGTATTTTTCTACCGACATAAAACCACAAACAAGCCATGAGGAACCTGCCTAGGTTACCACCAGAGCATCAGTAAGATGAGTGGTTCCTGCTACAAGTTCCCCTTTTTATCCTTCTCTGGCTCTGACCTACTAACATTCAAATTTGTCATTGGAATCCCCACATGCCTGTTGAATACAATATCCTGAGCCTTGGGAGTAAAGACCTTGCTCACAAAGCCCCCTTCTAGGCTTCCGCCCGTGGGGTTGCACTGTGGCCTCGGAGCTCCTTCCCTACGGCTCTCTGAGAGGCTCCTGTCTTCTAGGACTTATGAGTGTAATAAATCTTTTGCTGCTGCTGCTGCAGCCCAGGCTAATCCTCAACTCACTGTGGAGCCCAGGCTGGTCGTGGAGTCACGGCAATCCTCCTGTCTCAGCCTCCCAAGTGCTGGGATTACAGGTGTGTGACATCACACCTGGCTTATGTGGTGCTGGGGAATCGAATTCAGGTTCTTAGTACTTAGCGTTTGCTTGGAAGCGCTTAAACCACTGAGCCATTCCTCCAGCCCCCCCCCTTCTTTTTCATTTTCATGTGCCCCTCGATCTGCATATGTTTCTGTGTGTGCCACAGACTACTGATCATATATATATATATATATATATATATATATATATATATATATATAATGACTTCGGATTGCTAGGCCAATGTTCTTTCATTGAACTGCACTATAGTCAGTCCCTCCAAACCATTTTTAAGTAACAATTATTTCTTCTGACACAAAGTGACACAAAAAATAAATGCTAAAAGAACTGAACTTCCAAGCACAATTCTATATCCAGCAGAAATAACAGAGAGATGCATTCCCAGACTAAGGAAAGCCAAAACAAAAAGAGCTTTTCTTCCTAGCAGAAGTACCCCTAAGTACTGGCTAGAGGAAATCATTGGAATAGAAGGAATATGAAGAACAATGAAAAGAGAGAAATATAGGTAGATACAACATAATCTTCATGCACTTTTAAATGCTAGGTGATGACTGAAATAAAATGATAAAACACCTGATATCCAAGACAATGAGATTTAAAAGTGAAAGAGTACGCTGGGCATGGCAGCCCACACCCAGTAATCCCAGTACTCTAGGAAGCTCAGGCAGGAGAATTCCAAGTGTGAGCCCAGACTGGGCAAGTTAGCAACTTAGTGACATCTTGTCTTAAAATTAAAAGGGGGTTTGAAGTAGGGATGTAGCTCAGTGCAAAGGCCCTGGGTTTAATCCCTAGTACTGAAGTAAACTTTGAGGGTAAAAATTCCATATTTCACTCAAATTACTAAAACACCAATGTCATCATGCCCACTTTATGTGGTACTGGGGAATCAAACCCAGGGACTTTCAGCTATGTGCCAAGAATCATATTTTCATTCATAGTGCTTTTGAGTGCACTGCTTTGTGTAGTTTTTTCAGCTGTCTTGTTCTGAGTATTAAAATATTACTCTGTGTATTACATATATGTAGTGGCACACACTTGTAATCCCAACACTTAAGGAGGCTGAAGCAGAAGGATTGCCATGTGTTTGAGCCCAGCCTTGGTTATATGGTGAGCTCAGGATCACCTTGCAGAAATGAAGTGAAATCCTGTCTCAAAAAAAATGCAATTCTAATAAATGTTCATGTAACCCAATGGAAGGAAGAGAAAGGAGAATAAGCTAGAATGGACATGTAGGACAGGATGTTCCACTGGCCATGAGCAGCTATCAGGGCTCCGGCCCCTCTGGGGAGCAATAAGGGAGAAGTAGCTCAGGAAACCACCTGAGTAGAAACTTCCGTGCGGGAGCTGAGCAGTGAAAAGCTTCATA
Source organism: Ctenodactylus gundi (assembly GCA_004027205.1). NCBI lineage: Eukaryota > Metazoa > Chordata > Mammalia > Rodentia > Ctenodactylidae > Ctenodactylus > Ctenodactylus gundi. The sequence continues at coordinate 48,892 of PVKB01005322.1, forward strand.
AAGGGCTCCAGTCTTTCACCCTTGCACAGTCCTCACTGGAGATTTCCTCTTGACCTCTCCTCAATAAATCTCCTCTTGCTTTGAATTTTCTGTGAAATCTGACTGATTATTCTTAATCAAACCGAGAGTTACTGTACCTGGTCACCTGAGGCTCAGGCAACACCAGCACTCACAAAAAGAACGAGAAAGAGTGGGGGGAAATGGACAACAAATGATAAAATGACAAACATGAATCTTTTTTAGGCTCATGCTGGCTCTGAACTCACAGCAATCCTCCTGCCTCAGCCTCTTGAGTGCTGGCATTACAGGCGTGCGCCACCTCACAGGCTTACGTGGTGCTGGGGAATCAAACTCAGGTACTTAGTGCTTGACATAGAGCTTGCCAGGCAAGTGCTTTAACCACTGAACCATTCCTACAGCCCCATGAATCTTAACCTATAAATAATTTCCTTAAAATGAGTATGTAAATATCATAGGCAAAGATTAGTAAGGGGATTTAACAAGCCAGGATTCAAGTATTTGCTATACATAAGAAACTCACTTCAAATATGTAAATAGATTGAAAGTAGAAGATGGGAAAAGATGTACCATGCAAAAATAATTTACAAAAAGTAGGAGGGAGGTTCATATCCAATAAAATATCCAGCAAAAGTGAACTTCAAAATAGAGAAAATTATTAGACAAGGACCTGACAAAATGGTAAGAGGAACAATTCACAAGGAACACAAGTGATCTGAAGTGTGGAACCTTTAAACAACAGCGCTTCATAATACATGAAGCCAAAAACTGAGAGAACCAAGAGGAGAAACAGAGAATCCACAATAGTTGAGGATTGAAACAACAGATCCCTAGCAACTGATAGAAAATAGGCAAGGATGTAAAAATAGCAGAGTACAATCAACTAACAGGATCTAATTTACATATATTGAACATTCCACTTAACAATAGAATGCTATCTTTTTTTTGCAAGTTTTAGAGGAACACTCACCAAGACAGACCATGACCTAGGCCATAACACAAACTTTCGCAAGTTTACAAGAACTAAAACAATACAGAGTATGTTTTCTGACCACAGTTGAATCAAACTAAAGATACAGAAAGATAACAGGAAAACTTCCCACAATTGGAAGTTAAACAATACACTCATTATCCATGAGTCAAAGAGAAATTCTCAAATGAACTTTTAAAATATAAATAACTGGATAAAGTTGAAAAATAAAATATTTCAAAACATGTGAGATACAACAAAGAATAAATCTCTTGAACAAATAATTTTAGCACCTATTTTGAAAACTAGAAAGGGTAAAATAAACCCAAGCAAAGCACAAAAAGGAATTGAAAAAATAAAAACTAAAGTTATTAAAAGTAAAAAACAATAAGGAAAAAGTTCTTAAGAAAATCAATAAATCAATTTGTATCAGGAGTAAAAAAAAGAAAAAAGACACTAATCACCAACATGAGGAATGAAAAAGAGGCTATTATAATCCTGTGGTGTTTAAATGATAATAAGGGAATACTATGACAACTTTATGTTCATAAATTCAACAACTTGGAAGAAATGAAAGAATTCTTCAAACTATAAAGTACAAATCATAAAGCCTCAGACTACCAAAACTGAACTAAGATGAAATAATTAATGTGAACAGTCTTATAACCATTTAGAAAATTGAATTCATAATTTGAAAGCTCTGCCCAAAAGAAATTTGATGCTTACATGATTTCACTAAGAATTCTACCATTTAAAGAAATATTTACAATGTTACACAATCTCTTTTAGGAAAGAAAAGAAAACACTTTCCCACTCACTTTGTAAGGCCACTATCAAGTTGGTACAAAAAACAAGGGCAGTATTCCACTAGGACCTAAAAGAGAAAGAAGGAAAAAAATGATGTAAAAAGAAAAGTATAGATTAATATCTCTCATGAAGTTAGACGCAAAAACTACTCAACAAAATATTAGCAAATCAAATTCAGCATGCAAACATCAAGCACATTTCTAGATACTAACAATGAACACGTGAAATCAAAACTAAAAACAATATCATTTATAATTTCTCCAAAGAAAATGAAAAATTTGAGTATAAACTTAACAAAACATGTGTCAAATCTGTATAGCTGAAAGTACAAAATACTAACCAGGCCTGGTGGCGTGGGCCTGGAATTCCAGCACTTTGGTAGGCTAAACCATAAGGGTCAAAAGTTCGAGCCCAGCTTGGACAATTTAGCATTTTAGAGAAAACTTGCTTCAAAATCAAAAATTTTAAAAAGGAACTGGAAGAATAGCTCAGTGGTTAAAGCACTTGCCAGCAAGCGCTAAATACCTGAGTTCAATTCCCCAGCACCACATAAACTGGATGTGGTAATGCACACCCGTAATCCCAACACTCAGGAGGCTGATGCAGGAGGAGTGCCATGAGTTCAAGCAAGGCTGGGGGGTGGGGGTGGGGGTGGGGGTGTTACATAGTGAGTTCAAGACCAGCCTCGGCTACAGAGTGAGACCTTTTCTCAAAAATAAAAAAAAAATAAAAAAATAAAATAAAAAATGAGGTATGGATGTAGGTCAGTGAGAAGGCCCTGAGTTCAATTCCCATACCACAAAAAAGAAAGAAAATTACAAAATGCTGATGAAAGACAGCAAAGAAAAGTTAAATATTCCTACGTAAATATGTCCACATTTTTCTTTCTTTTTGTGGTAAAATATGTGAAACTTACAATTTGCCATTCCAATAGAATTTTGACAAGGGTACACAAGCAATTCTATAGAGGAGGCTTCTCTTTTCAACAAATGGCGCCGGAGAAATAGTATCTTCCCAGGCAAAGAAAATAAACTTCCATCTAAATTTCACACTTTATTTTAAAAAACTCAAAGCGGATCATGGACTTAAATATAAAATGGACTATAAAACTTTTGGAAAACAAATCACAGTGGAGCTGGGTGTGGTGGCTACGTGGGAGGCTGAGGCAAGAGGACCTCAAGTTAATGGCCTGGACAACTTGGTGAGGCCTTGACTTAAAATGAAATAGGAGGGGCCCAGGGATGTGGCAGGGAGCTCCTGCCTAGCGTGCTCAAGGTACAGGTTCCAGCGTCAGTGTTCCAAACAGAAATACCAAAACCATTAAGTAGTGTGCTGCCATTTCTCCCCTCTGGACCTTAACATGTTTTTTTCTTTGTGTTATTATACTAGAACACCACGGACTGGGCACTTTATAAAGAACAGAAACAGATTTCTTACAGTCTGGAGCACGGGGAAGTGTCAAATGAAGGCACTGACAGATTGGTGTCTGGTGAGGACTTCCTTCCTTGGAAGATGACACTTTGTTGCAGTGTCCACCGGGGTGACATGAAGCTGTGCCTCCACGTGGGAGAAGGCTTCCTCCAGCCCCAGTCCCACCTCACTTTGTGGCACAGGGGATTGACCCCAGGCCTTCACACTGAGCCGCATCCCTACTCATTGTCTGTTGTGCCTCTCTTTTATTATTTATTTTTGATGGAACATGTTCATTTTAATTTTTTTCTTTTTATTAGTGTGTATTTGCAATACATAATAACATTCAGCTAGAGAAACTGGTGCATATGTGTGTGTGTAAAACATCATGATCATTTTTACTTCCCTAGCCTTTTAAAATTTTATTTTATTTTCTAATGGAGTCTCACTAAGTTGCTAAGTTCAACGGGTTTGACTTCAACTCATAGTACTCCTGCCTCAACCTCCCAAACGCTTTCTACTGTTTTTTATCTGTCACTACTCTGTGATTAAATCTCTTTCCCAAGTGTCTCATCTCTTAATACTGTCACAATGGAGATTATGTCAACGAGAATTTTGGAGGCAGCACATTCAAATCATAACACCATTACTGTTGCATTGCATTTTCTACGCATTATAAACTGGGCTGGAGGAATAGCTCAGTGGTTCAAGCACTTGCCAAGCAAACGTAAAGTACCCGAGTTCAATTTACTAGCACCACAGAATCAGGGAATGGTGGCGGATGCCTGTAATCCTAGCACTCAGGAAGCTGAGGCAGGAGGATTGCTGTGAGTTCAGAGCCAATGTGGGCTACACAGTGAATTTAGAACCAGCCTGGACTTCAGTGAGACCCTGTCTCAAAAAAATTTTTTAATTAAAAAACTACATGTTATGAACTGCACAATGCATTGTTATTTTAAGTCATACGTTTTATCATGGGATTCAAATCACAAGAAAAAAACCTCATATAGTGCTATTCATTACTTTATGTGGATCCAGATTTCCATCCAGGTAACTTCCCAGCTGTCTGGAGGCTATCCTCTAACATTTCGCCTAGCAGGGTGTCTACTGTTGCTTCTCTTCTAATTCCACCAACAGAGCAAGCAAACCCATCCACACCTCACCCCAGGCACATGTTCCACAGAAGGTCCAATTCTTGCAAAGGATCCAAGCATTATTCTTTATTTTATTGCCTTACTTACTTACTTATGATGCTGGAGTCGAACCCAGGGCCCTCACCCTGAGCTACATTCCCAGCCCAGTTTTTAGGTTTTTATTTTGAGACAAGTTCTCACTAAATTGCTAAGTTGCCCAGGCTGAGCCCCGAGTTGCTGCCCTCCTGCCTCAGTGTCCCAGGGTGCTCTGCTCCAACCTTTTCCTTTAACCAAGCAAATAAGAAGTAATGTTGCAGGCTGGAGGAATGGCTCAGCAGTTAGAGAGCTTGCTTGGCAAATGCTAAGTCAAGCACTAAGTACCCGAGGTTGAGTTCAATTTCCCAGCACCACATCACCCGGGTGTGGTGGCACATGCCTGTGACACTCAGGACACTGAGGCAGGAGGATTGCTTGAGTCCAAGGTCAGCCTGTGATCTACACTGAGTTCAGGATGAGCCTGGACTACAGACTGAGACCCCCATCTCAAAAAACAAACAAATAAACAAAACAACAACAACAACAACAAAACACAGAAGAAAAAGTAAAGTTGCTGGACCCGGTAGCACAGGCTAACCTCAGCAGTGTCATAGGCTGAGGCAGGAGGATCACAAGTCACAAGTCTGAGCCCAACTTGGACAAACTAGTGACTTAAGAACAACTTGTCTCAAAATAAAAATTTTAAAAGGGCTGGGGTATATAGGTCAGTATGAAGGCATGAAGGCCATGAGTAAAATCCTCAGTACTGGAAGGAAGGAAGGAAGGAAGGCAGGAAGGAAGGAAGAAAGGAAGGAATGAAGGAAGGAAGGAAGGAAGGAGTGGTCTGGAAAGAGGACTGTTTTTACAGACAAGACATGATTTACTTGTCTCTACTACTATTTACTGGGATCATGAGGCTTTCTTTTGTGCCACTGCTTTCACCTGGGAAATGGAGGCAATAATTTCCTTGCCTTTGTTGAGATGAGTAGTGTGAGGAAGACATCAGATAACAGAGTAAGTGGCCTGGTGTACTGCCAAAAGCATGCTGGAGTTAGCTATATGGCCCTTCCAATTTGAACATCAACCCTTCCTACCCATGTGACAATGGGGAAGTGGCTTCCCGTGCCCTCTGCTTTCCCAATCTAGAGACAACCAGAGGGTGGCAATATCTGTCTCATAGGGAAGTGTTAGGGCAAAAGGAAATAATGCTCAGAAGAGCCTAGCTCTAACAGGCCCTCAGGACACCTGCATGCTAATGCAGTACAAATCTAGATGATAATATCATGTAAAATCTTATACAAATGGGGCAAAGGGCTACACAATGGGAAAAATTCGCTTCTTTTTTAAAAGATGTTGCCTGCCTTCGAAAAGATTATTCTAACTCTGCCATAACATGCTTAAGTTCGTGATATCACGCTGATAACTTCCAATGACTCTCAAGGCTGCACTGTCACGAATGGGCAGAGCCTGCAGCGATGGCAGGCGTGTCTTGCTTGCTTTTGGCCCCGCAGGTCCAGAGTTCGTTACACATTGAGTGATCCAGTACTTTGCCATCAGAATGTTTACTGCTCTTGAAATATTTATGTATATTTTTGTGCGGCACTGGTTATTTTCATATTTATTCACCTCTACTGTAGTTTTTATTGAAACCCAATTTCAATTACTGAGACACACAACACTTACTGCTTCTATCTGTATCAGACTTATGTTAAAAACAGTCGCTAAATTACTCAAACCTAAACAACATCCTGGCAGACACACCTGATGAAGCACCGATGACTGGACTGCTGCTTCCTGTACAGTTGTGGGGCTCTCCAGGAAATGTGTAGAGTAGGGCTGGGGGTGCAGCCTCGTGGAGCAGCTCATGCTGGTCTTTCTACTCTCATCTCTGCCAGCAGGAACTCCCCGCCTACCAGGAGCACAAAGGCCAGAAATGGGCCTGTGGCGAGAAGGTGGGGCAGGGAATGCACACAGGAAGTCCAGCTAACTCTGCACCTGGGGAGCCTCACCTAGCGGGAGTGAGGTCTCCGCTGAGCCACAGGGTGAGCGGGATCGAGCTGGACGAAGACGGAGGGAAGAAGGTCCTGTGCAGGCATCGCGGTATAGTCAGGAACTGAACGAGGAAGAAAGCTGGAGAAGGCCACAGACATGTAACGCTAGCTACTCAGGAGGCTGAGGCAGGAGGCTCACCGATTTGAGGCTGGCCCGGGCAACTGAGGAAGAAAATAAAAAGTAAAGGGGGGCTGGAGATGGAGCTCAGTGGTAGAGTACTCATGGGTTCAATCCCTTGTACAGAAAGAAAAGAAACAAAGAACAGAACAGAACAAGAAGAGAAAAGAAAAGCTAGTGAGGTGTGAGAGAGGCAACACAGGGCCTTCTAAGCCCTGCGGAAGAAGTGCAGTTGGGCGCTCTGGAGGCAGACTCTTGAAGTCTCACCTGTTTCTTCTACTTAATGGTGTGAACTTGAACAAGTTACTTAATATTGCAAGCCAAAGCTTCCTCATGGATAGAATGAAGACATTAGTCTAATAATAATTATCTCATTGACTTAAGTGTTATGGTCATGAGACACAATGGCACAGTAGTTAGAGTTAAAGTGCTTACTTAGCTAAGCTCAAGGCCCAGAGTTTGATTCCCCAGCATCACCATAAGCCTGACGTGCTGGCACACACCTATAATCCCAGCACTTGGGAGGCTGTGGCAGCAGGCTTGCTGTGAGTCCAAGGTCAGCCCAGGCTACAAAGTGAGTTCAGGACCAGCCTGGACTATAGAATGAACCCTAGCTCAAAAAAAAAAAAAAAAAAAACCCAAGTAATATGTAGTACATCCTCAGTAAATATCCGCAAGAGGCTAGGGGAGTAGCTTAGCCTTTAAAGCACCTGCCTAGCAAGCACAAGGCCCTACGTTCCCAGCACCACAGAAACTGGGCGTGGTGGCATGTGCGTGTAATCCCAGCACTCCGGAGGTTGAGGGCAAGAGGACTGCCGTGTGTTTAAGGCCAGCCTGGGCTCCATAATAAGTACAAGATCAGCCTGGGCTACAGAGCAAGATCCTGTCTCAAAAATGATGTTAATAGCAGCTTTATTAGTACAAAGTTCCAAACTGAGAGCAACCTAGAATGTCCTTAAACAAATAAATGGCTTAACAAAAAGTTGATACATGGAATGCACTTTGTAATAAAAAAGAGAACTATTGTATATATAGCAACTGAATTAATCTCCAGAAAATTAAATTTCAAGAGGTTTTACACACACAAAACTTCAAATTGACCTTTTATTTCTATTACTAGAAACTTGGGGGCTGGAGGAATGGCACAGCGGTTAAATCTGTTGCCTAGCCAGTGCAAGGTCCCCGCACTTGATTCCCCAGTGCCACATAAGCCAGGTGTGGTGGCACATGCCTGTAATCCCGGCCTGGGGGACCGAGGCAGGAGGATTGCCGTGAGTCTAAGGCCAGCGTGGGCTCCATAGTGAGTTCAGAACCAGCCTGGGCTACAGAGTGAGACCCTGCCTCACAAAAAAAAAAAAAAAGGATAAAGGATTACTAGAGACTTTTTCACATTGCATAATTTTCTCTTTTTAATGTTAGTTTTTATTACAAAACAGAAGTTTTGTGTTTATACAATCCTATTTGGCCTCCTTTTCTTTTCTAATTTGTCACCCACAGCTTTACTATCTCTAACATTATCACACCTCCAGAGACTCAGTCTGATTCTGGGCCTCCCTAAATTGATACCGCTTAGGTACGAGCGCCCTCTGGCGTTCATCTTGTGTCAACGCAACAGCCCGCGTTCCTTTTCCGTGATTTGTGAACTCTGCCAAAGGCCTATGAGCAAAACCTCTCAGTTTCATAAAGTATGAAAGCTTTGCAATGCAAAATGTATGGCTATCATAAAATGTCCTTTTCCGTTACCTTTCAGAGATATCACATATGTACTTATCAATATCAATATCGTGTTAATATATCTGTGCACAAAGATCAGTAAATACAAGGAGATTTTGTTAAAAGAGGGCCCTGGGATGCAGCTCTGCATATTGGCCATCACCGTGTGTCCTTGGGAAGGCCCTTCTCCTGGCGGAGCTCCCTATTTCCGAAATGGAAACTAGAGCTGTGCTTTTACAGAACATGTCTTATAAAATACTCCATTAATTATGAGACATCACATCCATACAAGAGAGGAGGGGCTACGTTATCAAACAAATTTAGAAAATGAGAGTTAAACACAATGAAAGTGTTTACTGCAGGACCTAGAGATTTTGCAGTGGTAGTACTCACTATGAATTTACAAGGCATGCCACATCAATTGACAGCAGAATCTTTTGTGAGCAGAACACCTTGCAGTCTTCTTAATAATATTCCTACAATATTCTGAAGTAAATATTCTTGAAAATTCTGGCCTATCCCACAGCTTAATTTGGTGAGTCTTCTTGGTAACTGAGTTCCTTTGCAGTCAGAAAACCTGAGCATCATAGTGGCACAAACTTGTAATCTTAGCTGCCTGGGATGCTGAGGCAGGAGGATTGCAAATTTGAGGCCAGCCTGGGCAACTTAACAAAACCATGTTTCAAAATTAGAAAAATAAAGTTTAAAAAGGGCTAAGATGGGGGCTGGAGGAATGGCACAGTGGTTAAAGTGCTTACCTTGGAAGCACAAGACCCTGACTTCGATTCCTCAGCACCACGTAAAGTTGAGTGTGGTGGCTCAGGACTGCAATCCCAGCCCTTGGGAGGCTGAGGCAGGCAGATTGTCCTGAGACTCTAAGGCCAGCCTGGGCTATACCAGTTGATTCAGGACCAGCATGGGCTACAGAGTGAGACTCTGTCTCAAAAAAAAAAAAAAGAAAGAAAGAAAGAAAGTAAAAGGAAAAAAACGGGCTAAGCTGTAGCTCAGTGCTGAGCACTTGCCTGGCATGTGGGAGGCACTGGGTTTGGTCTTCAGCACTGCAAATTAAAGTCAGACAACTAATCATGTTAGGACAATAAATCACTGCTCTGCTTTGGATCTGGAGGGTCCCCCAAAAGCTTCATGTATTTAGATGTAGTGGGATAACTGGAACTATGTGTTCTTAGGGGGTAGGTCCTAGCTGAAAGGGGCCGATGCTTGGGGTTTGACCTGGAGAGATTGTGTCAACTTGTTGAAGCAGAGCAGTAGCCCAGGACCGAGCTTTCAGGTGTGCAGTGTTGACTTGTGGGCTAGGAAGTGAGGGAAGGGCACCTGCACCGGGGGGGTGGCGTGGGGGTGGGGGACTGGCATGTAGAACTAAGTAAAGGACGGAAAGAGAAACATTCTTGCAGCTTCTTCCTGGGAAGGCCCTGGCCATGCCTGAGTCTCCAGCTACCAAACTCGCCTCCTACATCACTTGATCCTGGCCTCACTTGGCTTCTGTCTGCATGGGGTGAGCAGCTCTCCAGCCCCTGCCATGTGCTTCCACCATTGCCAGTTGCATGATGCTCATGAACCGACTATGAGAGACTAAGTTAGTCTCCCCTTCCCTCAATTGTGGGTATCAGGTATTCTGTCACAAGAGTAAATAAGTCACTTAGACAGTCACTAATAAGGAAAATCATGAACATAGCTTCTAAACAGTAACAGCAATGATAATATTATAGTACCTGATTACTGAGCACTCTAGGTGACAAGACCATGTGCTAAGTGCCTTGTATAATTTTTCTTATTTTATCATCAAATCAAGCCAAATAGAGAACTTGATTATTATTATTTACATTTTGTTTGTTTGGGAGTTTTTTGTTGTTTTGTTTTTGAGGCAGGGTCTTGCTCTATCACCCAGATCTGGTCCTGAACTCACTGTGGAGCCCAGGCTGGCTTTGGACTAACAGCATTCCTCCTGCCTCAGCCTCCCAAGTGCTGGGATTACAGGCATGCACCACCAAGCTCAACTTACGTGGTACTGGAGAATCAAACTCAGGTACTTAGCACTTGCCTAAGTGCTAACTAAGCAAACGCTTTAACTTCTGAACCATTCCTCCAGCCACTATCATTCCCATTTTAAAGATGAGGAAGCTGAGTATGAGAAACATTGCATAGCTAAGAGACAATTGGAAACCAATTCTATAATTTCCACTGCCAAAGCTCATATGTTACATATGCTACACCTGGTGTGGCCATATAATTCTGCTTACATTAAAATGCTTCTGTGTGAAGACACCTAATAATTATATAATTTTTGAAATATTTATGTGGAACAAAATTAATTTCATTATATTGTCATGCAAAATCCATTGTTAAATGTAGCAATTTTTGTTTAAAATTTGAAAACAACATTTGTGTATTTTAAAGAAAAATGTCATTAGTTTTGATCATCTGAATATTTAAAAGCAGCAGAAGTAAATATTTTTGGCACATTTCACACAGTCGAATCATTTTTTAGCCCTGTCTTTGATAATGCATGACTGGCATTTTTAAGGGATATATTGTTTTAGTGTGTTTTTATTTTCTAATTTAATTTAACATTTTGTTTTATTTTGGGTTTTTCTTTGTTTTTGTTTGTGGTACTATGTCTTCTCACTGGGGTATACCCCCCAACCCATTTTTTATTTTTTATTTTGAGACAAAGTCTCACTAGGTTGCTAAATTACCCAAGCTGGGCTTGAATTTCCAATCCTCCTGCTTCCGTCTCCCAGAGTGCTGAAATTAATCCCAAATGCTCGATTATAGGCATACACCACCATAGTTTTGCTATTTTTAGATTTTAAAAACAATAAAATGGCCTTCAATAGTTTTCATAGTCAGACTTCATGGTCAAAAAATTTGAAGCTTTGGGCTGGAGGAATGGCTCAGCAGTTAAAGCGCTTGCCTAGCAAACGCTAAATCAAGCTCTAAGTACCTGAGTTCAGTTCCCCAGCACCACATAAACCAGGCGTGGTGGCGCACACCTGTTGTCCCAGCACTTGGGAGGCTGAGGAAGGAGGATTGCCATGAGTTTGAGGACAACCTGGGCTACATAGTGAGTTCAAGACCAGCCACTATCCTCCAGGACCAGCTTGGTCTTCAGGGCAAGACAGAGAGAGAGAGAGGGAGAGAGAGAGTGTGTAATTACACAAATCTTGGGCTTCCTTTCAGCCTATGAGCACAGGCATGTAACACAGTGGGGATACTTCCACCCCATTATCTCTTTATGTGTCTCTCCTCTCTCCCTTTTGTTCCTTCATCTCTTCTGTAATAACACCTGTCTTTGTTGTTGGGTTTTTTTTTTTTTTTTTTTTTTTTTTTTTTTTTTTTTTTTTTTTTTTTTTTTTTTTTTTTTTTTTTTTTTTTTTTTTGCTTCTGAAACACAATACCCAACACCCACAACTTTAGAGAGGAAAGGTTCATTTTAACTCACAGTTTCAGGAGGCCTATTTATAGGTGATTGTTATTGGCAGTATGACGGAAGGGTCTGGTGGAGAGCAGCTGCTCACAGCCTTCCAAAGGGAGGATGGGGCTTCATGAGAAGCCATGGTAGGATATCCTTTCAGGCCACACCCTTCCCAGTGATTCTCCCCCGCCTGACCAGACCCCATCTCCTGATAGCCCCTGAAGTCAATAGATAATCCACAGTATTCAAACACACAAGGTTTTTGGGAGCATTCCAGATCCCAACCATAACAGTAGTTCCACTTCCACTTTCTCTCTTTGTCTCTGTCTCTGTCTCTGTCTCTCTCTCTCTCTCTCCCTCTCTCCCTCCCTCTCCCCCCCTTTGTCTCCCTCCCTCCCTCTCTCTCCCTTCCTCTCACTCTCCTCCTCCCCATCTCTTCAGATTCCACATTTGAGAGAAAAATGTGATATTTGTGTTTCTATGTGTGGTTTATTTCACTCAACATGGTGATCTCCAGGTCCTTCTGTCTTCCTGCAAATGATGTGGTTTTTGTTCATCTTTGTGGCTAAACAGAAACTAAGGGTGTATATATGCTACATTTTCTTTACTCAGGTTTCATATCTGAACCACTGTGAATTGGGCCACAGCAAATGTTTGTGTGTTGGAGTCTCCATGGTAGACTGACCTTAATGTATTCTCTCTGCAGTACATCATTTCAGCCATGGCTCCACTGTCCTACAATGATCAGATCAGGGTAACTGGCATATTCATCACCTCCGACATTTTGCATTTTTGTATTGGAAACCTTCAGAAATCTCTCTACTAAATCTCTCTACTAGCTATTTTGAAACATCCAATTAATTGGTATCAGCTATGGTGATCCTCTTGTGCCACAGAGCAGTAGAACTCAGTCCTCCTCCCCACCGTGTGCTCACTTGCGCTCATCTCCTGGTCTCCTCTGTGCCCATGCTCTGGCAAGTAGCATTCTATTTCTGAGATAAATCTTTTATTTATTTATTTTGAGGCTATAGTCCAGGCTGGTCCTGAACTCACTATGTAACCCAAGGTAGCCTTGGACTCAGGACAATCTTCCTGCCTCAGCCTCCCAAGTGCTGGGATTACAGGCCTGTGCCACCTCACCCAGCTTATGTAGTGCTGGGGGATTCATCTCTAGTACTTAGTGCTTGCCATGCTAGTGCTTTAACCACTGAACCATTCCTCCAGCCCTGAGATAAACCTTTTAACTCTCACATATTAAGCCAGATTTCATTAGGCAGGTTTAGAGTAGCAAGGCTAGGTGGGTCTAGATGTCCCCAAATGAGGAACTCATCCTCAGATGAGGAACTCCCCCCAGATAAAGGACTCTCATGGCTTAAGAACACACCTTGGATTACTGGATCATATGAAATCATGATACTTTTAATTTACAACATACTATGTCTGCAAGTGCTACAGTAGCCTGTAAGTCATCAAATTCTACAAATTGGAGTATGTTTATTGTAGCCTGTTTTACAATATCTCAATGTGTAAATATTTCCTCCCAAATATTCTCACAGAAACACTCTATTCAAAATTTGTTGCGGCTGGCGTTGCCTGCTGCCTGGGATCAGGAACTCCTGGTATGATTAATAATCAATGAGAGTTCACACAGAAGATTTAAAGAAAAGGGGTTTCTGAGAAAACAAGCCTCTCCAGGAGAGCTGAGAGTGGGTCTCTAGTGAGGATCCCGAGGGAATGGAGGACTTGAGCCCTTTATAAAGCTCTTGCTCAGGTGGTGTCAAGCAGTCCCTTGTGGTGGGGGTTGTAGGACAATGCACGCCCACTAATTACCTTAGGGCATCTAGAAGAAACCAGGAAGTGGGGCAGAGAGGCTGCCGTCTTAGCCACTTCTCCCTTATTGTTCTCCAGGGGCCAGGACCTTGACTGGGACCCTGACTCCACCTTGATTCCACTTCTGCTCCCATGGCTGCTGGAACTCCCTGTTGTAGCCCTGTCTATCTCTTCTAACCTATTATCCTACCTAGCAAAACCCAAGGCCTTCAGCTTCCTAGTGTTACCTACCGGAGGGTTCAAAACCAGGGTCCGCTCCCTCCTGCTTCCAGAAGGAAATGCTTCAGTTCAGAGGAACTTAGACAGGAACACTTTATATTTAAACCACAACAGGGTCAAAGAGCAAAGAAATGAGCAATTGTTTCAGTCTTTATCCAGCAACATACAAGTCAGGTGGCAGGTCACCTTTCCTGACACCAGAGCCAGGGGCTGGAGGAATGACACAGAAATTGAAGTGCTTGCCTAGCAAGCACAAAGCCCTGAGTTCAATCCCCCATCACCACATAAACTGGGCATGTTGGCATAGCAAGACCTTCTCTCAAAAAAAAAAAGAGAGAGAGAGAGAGAAAACTGACACCAGAGACAGGGAAATTTGCACCTCCTGAGCTCCGGTGTCTTTTTCACTAACATTAATAAAATCATACTATCTGTTTAAAAGGAATTTGTCAAACACTCAACCCAAGACAATCCATGTATGATGCCAAATCAGTACCTAGAAATAGCCAGAACTCAGTAAATAGCCAACATTAATATTAAAATTACAATATAAGAGAGAAAAATTAAAGTGTATTCCATGTATATATTTCATTTTCATGCCACCATTAAAATTGTGTTTTACATTTTATGTTTACAAAGTTATTTAATGCCTGAAGGAAATCTTACACTGTGTTAAATTTTTTAAAGTTTCCAAAATTATGTATATTGCATGACATCAATCATGCTTTTAAAGACATTAATATAAACTCAAAAGAAAACATAACAAAATATTAATAGTGAATAATCTGGCAATGAGATTGTAGTAATATTTTTCTACTTCCATATACTTCCCAGGAAGCAGATAACTGTATCTATAATTATAAATACAATAAATAAAAATGTAAGTGAAGGCAAAAAAAAAACCCAGGGTCCGTGTTCTGTTGATGGGGAAGAATGAACACGGTGACCAAAGAGAGCAGCAGGGAAGTAGAGAGCAACTTTATTGGGATAAGTACAAGGGAGAGAGTGAGGTAGAGAGTAGGAATGCCCCTGCAAGCAGGAGGAGGGGCGGGGTGCCAAATGATTGACACTTGTAACTGTTTTTTATAGACTTCTTTCTATGAATCATGCATATTCATTTTTCTATACAGAGCTGGCCTTTACTGGTTGGTGCATATTAGTGAACAACTAATTCATTGGCTTAAGATCAAATTTGAGGGCTCAAGATAAGACCCCAGACCCTGGGTTATGAGGGTCTATGGTCTCATGACCTACTCGACTTTGGCTTTGCCCTTGGGCATTCCAAGGTGTGGTCTTAAGCCATGAGAGTTCTTTATCTGGGGGGAATTCCTCATCTGAGGATGAGTTCCTCATTTGGGGACATCTAGACCCACCTAGCCTTGCTACTCTAAACCTGCCTAATGAATCTGGCTTACTAGGGGAGCTCTTTAACCACTGAGCTACACTCCTAGCCCTCAAAATATCATTAACAGTTTTTATAAAACAAAACTCATTTTAAAAGGCTTTTCAGCTACATGCACTTGGAATTCCAGCTACTTGATAGGCCCAGGCAGAAGAGTCACAAGTTCAATTCTAGATGGGCAACTTGGTGAGACTGCCTCAAAATTTTTTTTAAAAAAATTAAAAATAATAATAAAAAGGATTGGAGATGTAGCTCATTGGTAGGTGCCCCTAGTTATTCCCTTTCATACTAGAAAGCGCTGAATCTGGTCCTTCTAAAGAACTACCAAGTTAAAGTGGTTAAAGCGCTTGCCTAGCAAATGCTAAGTCAAGTGTTAAGTACCCAGGTTCAACTCCCCAGTAACACATAAGCTACACATGGTGGCGCACTCCTGTAATCTCAGCACAGGAGGATTGCCATGAGTCCAAGGCCAGCCTGGGCTCCATCCTGAGTTCAGGACCAGCCTGGGCTAAAGAGTGAGACCCTGTCTCAAAAACAAATAAACAAACAAACAAACAAAAACAGGATTGGAGGAATGGCACAGCAGCAGTTAAAGTGCTTGCCTAGCAAGGACAAGGCCCTGGGTTTGATCCCCCTGCACCATGTTAAAAAGCTGGACATGTTGGCCCAACCCTGTAATCCTAGTAGGATGAGATGGGAGGATTGCAATTTCCAGCCTAGCCAGAGCAACTTAACAAGACCCTGTCTCAAAAAAAAAAAAAAAAAAAAAAAAAAAAAAAAGAACTGGGAATGTTTGGCTGTGTGCTACTTGGACTCAATTCTCAGTACCTCCCCCACTCCCCAACACACACATAGGGGGAAAAAAAAGCCAGGCTTGGCGGTACTCACCTGTAAAACCAGCACCCTGGGAGGCTGAAGCAGGAGGATTGCAAATTCAATCCCAGACTGGACAATTTAGCAACTTAGAGACACCTTGTATCAAAATAAACAACAAAAAATAAAAGGCTGGATTCAATCCACAAAAAATTCAACATTTTGTTTATTGAACATTTTTAACTAAATATAACCTAAAATTTAGAGAAACCTTTGCAAAAGTTTCTGTACCATCATAGGACACTTGTGCAGACTCACAGTGCTTCAAAAACTCAAAAATTTCTTAAATCTGATGATGGTGGTCCACAGAGAAAGCACAAGCTGCCATGTTTTTTATTTCTTTTATTTTTGATATTCAATATGAATTTTGTCCCCCACAAAAAATGTAACCCAGTCACCCTTATTGTTTTTTTTTATTTTAAAACTTACATGTCACATCTTGATCATTTTTACTTCCCTTTTGCCGTCCCACACCCACATCCCCTCTTTGTCTCCACAAGTTCATCTTCTTTCTTTCTTCCATCTCTTACTTTTTTGTGGTTCGGTTTTCTTTTATTAGAGAAACCATGCAGTACTTAACTTTATGTGTGTGGTTCACTTCTCTAAGCATAATGGTCTCAAGGTGCAACCTTTTTCCTACAAATGAATCAAACTTGTCTTTCTCATTGTGTAAGTGTACCACATCTTCTTTATCCACTCATCTGTTGTTGGACATCCAAGATTTGGCAATATAAATTGTTCCTTTTTTCTTTTTTTGGCTATGTAAAAATTGTGCTGCTACAAACACAGATACGTGTGTATCATTCTTGTATGCTGAATTTAGCTTTTGGGGGGAAGATAGCCAGAAGAGTTATCACTGGGTCAAATGAGATATATATTTTCAGTTTTTCTGAGGAATCTCCGTACTGCTTTGCATAGTGATTGGACCAGTTTACATTCCCACCAGCCACATAGGAAGGTTTTTTTCCCCACAACCTTGCCAGCAGTTGTTGTCTTTTGAGATCCTAATACCAGCCATGCTTACTGGAGTTAGATGGAACCTCAGTGTTATTTTGATTTGCATTTGCCTGATAGCTAAAATGCTGAATGCTTTCGTGTATTTATTGGCCATTCAGACTTCTGGGAACTCTATTCATCTCAGTTGCCCATTTTTTGATTGGGTCTTTAATTTTGGGGGGTCTAATTTTCTTCAGTTCTTTGTGTATTCTTGATAATACTCCTCTGTCTGAGGAATAGCTGGCAAAAAAATTTTTCCCATTCTGTTGATTGTCTCTTTACTCTGTTGATCATTTCCTTTGCAGTGCAGAAGCTTGTTAATATGATATAATCTTGCATATTGATTCCTGGCATTATCTCGCTTGCTTTGGGTGTTTTATTGAGAAAGTTCTTCCCTATGCTCATGTCTTCAAGGGTTTTGCCTATTTTTTCTTCCAACAAGTTCAGTACTTCCATTTTTTTCTTTTTCTTTTCTTTCTTTCTTTCTTTCTTTCTTTCTTTCTTTCTTTCTTTCTTTCTTTTTGTTTGTTTGTTTTGAGGCAGGGTCTGGCTCTGTAGCTCAGGCTGGTCCTGAACTCAGTATGTAGCCCAGGCTCGCCTTGGATTCAGCCTCCTTCCTCAGCCTCACGAGTGCAGAGTGCTGGGATGATAGGCGTGCACCACCATGCCCAGTTTATGTGGTGCTGGGGAATCAACTCAGGGCCCTAGGCTTGCTAGGCAATTATTTTAACCACTGTGCTATTCCTCCAGCCAGTGTTACCATTTTAATGTCTAGCTCTATGATCCATTTTGATTTGACTTTTGTACTTGGTGAAAGCTGTGGGTCTAGTTTCATTCTTCTGGATGTGGCTAAACAGTTTTCCCAGCATCATTTATTAAAGAGGCTTTTTTCCAGTGTATATGTTTTTGGCCTGGTGTTGAATATCAGATGGCTGAAGGTACTTGAGACTGTCTCTGCATCTTCAATTCTGTTCCATTGAGCAACTTGTCTGTTTTTGTGACAATATCATGCATTTTAAAAAAAATCACTTGATTTGTAATATTTATTTATTTATTTATTTAGTGAGACAGGGTCTCGCTCTGCAGCTCAGACTGGTCCTGAACTCACTGTGGAGCCTAGGCTGGCCTTGGACTCATGACAGTCCTCCTGTCTCAGCTTCTCGAATACTGGAATTACAGGTATGGCACCATGCCTGGTTTATGTGGTGCTGGGGAATCAAACTCGGGTACTTAGCACTTAACTTAGCACTTTAACCACTGAGCCATTCCTCCAGTCCCTTGATTTTTAATACAATTTCATATCTGGTATTGTGTTGTCTCCTGCTTTGGTTTTGTTGCTTAGGATTGTTTTTGGCTATTCTGAGTCTCTGGTTCTGTATAAAGGGTCATTTTCTCTAGTTCTATGAAAAATGCTACTGGTATCTTGATTGGGATTGGATTGAATCTGTATTATCAGTTTTGGTAGTGTGATTATTTTGACAATGTTGTTTCTGCCTATCCTGGAACAGGGTATTGTCTTTCCATTTTCTGAAATTCTCCTCAATTTCTTTCGAGACAGTCTAGCTCTATAGCCCAGGCTGGTCCTGAACAACTCAGGATGGAGCCTAGGCTGGACTTGAACTCACCGCAATCTCCTGCCTCAGGCCAATCCTCCTGCCTCAGCCTCCCAGGTGTGTTCCACCACGACAGGTTTATGTGGTGCTGGGGAATTGAATTCAGGTACTTAGCATTTGTTAGGCAAGTGCTTTAACCACTCTGAACCATTCTTCCAGCCCCTCTCTTCAGTGTCTTTTTTCAGACTACTATGGTTTTCAGTATAGAGGTGCTTCACTGGCTTCATTAGGTTGTGTCCTTGGCATTTAATTTTTTTTTGAGGTGACTGTGTATTGGATTGTTTTGCTAATCTCTTTCTCTGTATTTTTATTGCTGCTGTAGAAGGATGCTATTGACTTCTGTGTGGCCTGGAGGAATGGCTCAGCGATTAAAGTGCTTGCCTAACAAGCACTGAGTCAAGCACTAAGTACCCAAGTTCCATTCTCCAGCACCCCATAAGCTGGGCGTGATGGTGCACGCCTATAATCCCAGCACTGGGGAGGCTGAGACAGGAGGATTGCCATGAGTCAAGCTCCATGCTGAGTTCAGGACCAGTCTGGGCTACAGAGCGAGATCCTGTCTCAGAAAGAAAGAAAAAGAAAGAAAGAAAGAAAGAAAGAAAGAAAGAAAGAAAGAAAGTTAGTTGACTTTTGTGTATTGAGTTTATATTCTGTTACTTGGATGAATTTTCTTAGTAGGTCTAAGAGTCTTCTCGTGGAGTTTTGGGGTCCTCTATGTAAAGGATCATGTCATCTGCAAATAAGGATAGTTTGACTTCTTCCTTTCCTATGCATATTCCCTTTATTCCATTCTCTTGCCAGATTGCTTTATGAAGTTTTGAGCACTATGCTGAAAAAAAGTGGTGAGATTGAGGATGTTTTCCATCTACATTCGTTTAGGAATTGGCCTGTAGTTTTCTTTCTTTGTTGGGTGTTTATTTGGTTTGGGAATCGAGATCATACCTGCTTTCCAAAGGGAGATGGGCAGTGTTCCTTCTCTTTCAATTCCATAGAAGAGCTTAAGGAGCATTGGTGCTGACTCTTCCTTGAAGTTCTGATAGAACTCTTTAGTGATTCCATCGGGTCCTGGGCTTTTCTTTGGAGGTAAACCATTTATTACTCCCTCAATTTCACCCCTAGTTATTGCTCTATTCTGGGTTTTTATATCTTCTTGACTCAATTTTGCTATATCATATGTGTCTAAGAATTTCTGCATTTCTTCTAAGTTCTTGAATGTATTGGAATACAGGTTTTCAAATTAGTTTCTTAAACTCCTCTGCATTTCAACAGTGTCTATTATGATTTCACCTTTTTCATTTCTAATTGCACTAATGCAGGCTTTTCTTTCCTTCTTTTGATGTGTTTGGCTAGAGGTTTATCTTATTTATCCTTTCAGAAAACCAGCTATTTGATTCATTGATCTTTTGTATTATTTTTTAGTTTCAATTTCATTTATCTCTGCTCTGATTCTTATAATTTCCTTCCTTCTACTGCTTGTGGATTTGTCTTATCCTTGTTTCTCTAGGACTCTGAGCTGCACCATTAGATTGTTAATTTGAGATTGCTCTGTTTTTTCTTTCTTCCTCTCGCTCTTTCTTTTTCTTTCTTTCTCTTCCTTCCTTCCTTTCTTTCTTTCTTTCTTTTTTCTTTTTTTTTTTTTTTTTTTTTTTTTTTTTTTTTTTTTTTTTTTTTTTTTTTTTTTTTTTTTTTTTTTTTTTTTTTTTTTTTTTTTTTTTTTTTTTTTTTTTTTTTTTTTTTTTTTTTTTTTTTGCTTTCTTTCTTTTTTCTCAGACAAGGTCTTGTTCTGTAGACCAGGCTGGTCTTCAACTCACTATGGAGCCCAAGCTGGCTTTGGACTCCTGGAAATCCTCCTGCCTCAGCTTCCCAATTGTTGGGATTACAGGTGTGTGTCAACACTCCCAGCTTATGTGGTGCTCAGGAATCAAACTCAGGTACTTAACGCTTGACTTAGTGCTTGCTAGGCAAGCACTTTCACTGCTGAGCCTTTTCTCTAGCCCCTGTTTTTTTCATAAGTGTATTCATAGCTATAAATTTCTCTCAGTACTGCTTTCATTTTTTTCCTCATAGATTCTAGTTTAATTTACTTCCATTGCCACTTATTTTAGGGAGTTTTTTTCTTTCATGGTTTCTTCTGTGATTAATAATTTGTTCAATGATGTATTCTTTAATCTCTATGCATTTGTGTAGTTTCTGTAGTTTTACTGTTGATTTCTAGTTTCATTCAACTATGATCTGAAAATGTATGGGGAATAATTTTAATTCTTTTATATTTATTTAAGTATGTCTTATGTTCATAGATATAATCTGTTTTGGAAAAAGTCCCATGTGCTGCTGAGAAGAAGGTGTAATCTGTTGATGTTGGAAAGAATAGTCTGTAGGTATCTGTAAACTCCATTTATTCCATGGTGTGATGTTTGTTAATTTCTTATTTTTTGGTCTGGTTGACTTGTGTATTTGTGAGAGTAGGATAATGAAATCCCTTTGAATGATTGTATTGGGGTCTATTTGACCTTTCATGTCCAGTAGTTTCTGTTTTACATAGTTGAGTGAACCTACATTGGGTACATACACGTTTATAATTGTGAGCTCTTCCTATTGGATTGTTCCTTTTACCAGTATATAGTATCCATCCTTCTCTCTTCTGATCTGCTTTGGTTTGAAATCTGCAATGTCTGAAAATAGTCTAGCTATTTCTGCCTATTTTGGGGCTCCAGTAGCAATGTGGTATTAGTGTCCAGCCTTTTGCCTTTAGTCTGTGTGCTTCTTCATGGGTGAAGGGTGTCTTTTGCAGGCAAGAAATGATTGGGTTTGGTTTTTTGATCCACTCTCTGTATTTTGATTGGTGAGTCAGGACCATTAGCATTGAGAGTAATTATTATAAGATTTTTACTGAGTTCTGTCATTGTGTTTTTCTAGTGTTGGTTCTTTGTATTTTCTTTTTGTTATATTTTCAATTTCTTTTTAATTTACATATCATATCTGTTTCCTCTTCCCACCCTCTCAACCTGCCCACATGACCCCTTTCCCTCTCCACAAAGTCCATCTTCTTACTTTCTTCCATTTATCTTTTATTTATTTCCTCTTTCTTTCTTTCTTTCTTTCTTTCTTTCTTTCTTTCTTTCTTTCTTTTTCCTTTTCCTTTTCTTTTCTTTTCTTTTTTTTTTGATGCAGGGTCCCCATTCTATAGTTCAGGCTGGTCCTGAACTCAGTGTGTACCCTGGGCTGGCCTTGAATTCAAGGCAATCCTCCTGTCTCAGTATCTTAAGTGCTGGGATTATAGGTGTAAACTACCATGCCTGGCCTGTGTGGTGCTGGGGAATTGACCTGAAAGCCTTGCACTTCTCAGGCAAGCCCTCCAACCACTGTATTAGTTCTCCAGCCCTACAGCCCTCTTTCACTTTTCTACACTTTTCCTTTCTCTCTGTCTTTTTTTTTTTTTTTTTTTTTTTTTGAGGCAGGGTCACAATCTATTTTCCAGGCTGGTCCTGAACTCACTCTGGAGCCCAAACTGCCCTGAAATCCATGGAAATCCTCCTGCCTCAGCCTCCCAATTGTTGGGATTACAGGCATGTGTCATTATGCCTAGTTATCATGTAGTGCTGGAGATCGAACCCTTACACTTCCTAGGCAAATGCTCTAATCATTGAGCTATGCCTCAGCCCTCTTTTATTTTATTTTATTTATTTATTTATTTATTTATTTATTTATTTATTTATCTATTGAGACAGGGTCTCCCGCTGTAGTCCAGGCTGGTTCTGAGCTCACTGTATAGCCCAGACTGGTCTTGTATTCATGGTAATCCCCCTGCCTGAGCCTTCCAATTGCAGGATTACAGGTACGCACCACGATGCCTTGCTTATGTGGTGCTGGGGTATCCAGCCCAGGGTGTCGAGCTTGCTAGGCAAGTGCTTTATATAATACCCATAAACCATACTAATATATGCATAGCTTGCTTCTCCAATAACCCTAACCAGTGCATCCATTTAACTTTGCATAACCCATCAATCTCTCCCCTTCCTTGCCTTCCCTTCCTCAGCCTCAACTTCTATGAGATTAGCGTCTTTAGATTCTGCATGAGTTAGCGAGATCACATGGTGCTTATGGATCCTTTTATGCTTGGCCACAGTATATGCTATTTCACTTAACATAATGACCTTCAGTTCCACTCATGTTGTCAAGAATTTAAAAATTCTATTAAAAAGTATAATTGAAATCAAAGTTGTGGTTTTGATTTCACAAATTGTACAAAACAATTGTATCATTATTATTTTAACTTATTATGTGTGTGGGCCTGATGGCACCAGCCTGTAATCCCAGAACTCTGGGAGGTGAGGCAGGAGGATTCCAACTTGAAGCTCAACCTGAGTAACTTAGTGACTTAGGGAGACCCTGTCTCAAAATCAAAAATAAAAATGGGCTTGGGAAGTAGCCCAGTGTGAAGGCTCTGGGCTCGATCCTCACTACCACAAAATAGATTGATAAATAAAGAAATAATGAATAAAGTACCATTGAGCACAAATCATATTTGAAGACACTGGTAATAGAACAATGTAATATAAAATATAAGCATTTTAATGATTACCAAGTCATCAACAGGTACTGCTAATTCTGCTGTGGTTCTTGCTTATAGTCATTTTTTTAAAGAAGTGTCTCCTTCTGTGGTTCAGGCTCATCCTGAACTACATTGCACTCGTTTCCTAGATTCATAATTTAAAGAAATCCTATATTTCAGGAAGAAGTTAGTTCAAACAAAGATGCTCTGCTTGTCAGTCCCCTGAATTCTCTGTATAAATCCTGAGAGTTCAGAATACTGATTAGGTAAAAGTCTCATTACTTCTGCTCCTCAGGGTCCCACAGACACTGCTCTTTCTTAACTGCATCTCCTCAACATCTATGGGTGATTCACTTTATGTGATAGTAACTGGTTAACAGGCTTAATAGAATGTTACACATGTCCTCTTGGCCTGTGCTATTGGTTCTCTTTTCTTGCTCTCCTTTTCCTTCATCACTGGGGATTGAACCCAGGGGCACTTTACCCTGAGCTACATTCCCAGCCTTTTAAAATTTTATTTTGAGACAGTGTTTTAATTACCTTTTCATTGCTGGGACACAATATCCAACATCCACAACTTAAGAGAGGAAAGGTTTATTTATTTATTTATTGATTGATTGATTGATTGAGACAGGGTCTCACTCTGTAGCCAAGGCTGGTCCTGAACTCTGTATGGAGTGCAGGCAGCCTTGGACTCAGGACAATCCTCCTGCCTCAGCCTCCTGGGTGCGGGGATTACAGGTGTGCGCCACCACGCCCGGCTTCCGTGGTGATGGGGAATGGAACTTGGGTACTTACTTAGTGCTTGCCATAGTGCTTTAACCACTGAGCCATTCCTCCAGCCATGGAAAGGTTTATTTTAGCCCAGAGTTTCAAGAGGCCGCAGTCCATTCGTGATCAGGTGGCAATGGTAGAAGGGTCTGGTGGTGGGGTAGCTGAAGAAAAGCTGTTCATTGCATGGTGAACGGGAAGCCAAAAGAGTGAGAGAAGGGGTGGAGTTAGCATATATCCTTCCAGGTCATGCCCCAGTGCTCTGCCCTTGCAGCCGGGCCCCACCTCTTAACAACACAAGAAATCAATGGATTAATTTCTGTGATTGAATCACCTTCCAAACGTGAGGCTTCTGGGGACATTCCAGATCCAAACCAGAAAGGGTTAGGTCTCAGTTGCACTGGCTGGACTTAAATATGTGACCCTCTTGCCTCAGCCTCCCAAGGAGCTGGGATCACCAGCATGCACCACCACATCTGGCTGCCATTGGTTGTTTTCACACCGAGTTTGACATGCTATAAGAGTCTTGTAATGGAGGAAGCAGACACGAGCATTTCTCCAGAGTTTGCTGCAGCATGGGTGTTCTCTGTAGCCTTGTGGGGTATAACCCAAAAACTTTGCTGACCCATTATTCTTGTTTATTTGATCTTGGGGTGCTATGAAGCCATGCAGATAGCTGAGATAGCCTAGGGCTAAGACGTGTTCTACCTGTGGCCCACACCTCTCCTCATGTGTCCACCAACACTCTGTTCGTATCCTATGTCGCCATAATCCCATGCTATAGGAGACTTTTACCAGTTGCCTACCATCAGCTTGACAATAGCCTCGTGTTCCCGTGCAAGCTTTTCTCGGCAGCAGCTGCTCTTACTGTCGTCTCACTTTCCTACTACCCTGACAGCCTCCTCCACATGTTGATGCGTGGCCGAAATTCACTGTTCCGAACAGTCCAGTTTGCTATGTGCTTCTACACTGTTGACTTGTCCCCAGTGTGTGGACGCAGGGAATATGCCATTATGATCTACATCCAAGGAAGAACTTGCTGCTCAGCTGTGATGGGGTATGCTTAGACATCGGCTGTTAACCTCTGCAGTTAGCCTTCACTGCAGGTACCCGGGTCCTCCCAGGGCAGCCTGCATCCAGTGACTGAGGGTAGGTGGCAGGAAGGCCTGGCCCTATCCGCCCAGTGTGAGACATTCTGGTGGCAGCACTCACCTTACTGTGTCCTGTGGGCTAGCCTTGCCAGTCAAGTAAGTTTTCCTTCTGCCACATTTTTTTTTTTTGTAGGGCAGTGGGAAGTGAACACAGGGCTTTCCTCTTGTGCTACATCCCTAGCCCATTTTTAAACCATTTATTTGAGACAGGGCCTCACTAAGTTGCCAACTTGCCCAAGCTTAGCTTGATCTTGCGATTCTCCTACCTTTGCCCCTCGAGATACTAGAATCACAGGCCTGTGCCAGTGGGCTTGACTCCCTCTGCCCCTTGGCTCCCCACACCTGCCCTCAGGGTCTGGTGTCTAAATAAACACCTTGCACCTTGGATTCCACCCCAACATCTGCTTTTGCAAAAGTCAACCTATGACGCCCCTCCTCCTCACTTTGCCAGTAGCCATGACTAAAGCACACAAAGTCAGGGGCAACATCTCTGTGCAAACTTTGATGTGTTTGTACAACTCAGTGACGGGGAGCGAGCCAGGTGTCTTACATCAACCTGTACTTGGTAATGATCCTGCCTGAGAGCCACAGGAATGGCTATGTGTGTCGAGCTGGGGGCTGAACTTGAATGGAACACTTGAAGGAAGGAAGAAAGAAGAGGAAACAAAATAACACCAAGGATGCTGTCTGCCTGTGGCTTCCACCAGGAACTTCGCTTGCTTCTAATTAGCACCGTGCATGCAACGATATGGTGAGGCAGGTGGTTCCATTACCAGAGTAATGAAATAAAAACAAGTGCCATTCGCCGTACTCTTTCAAATTTTCAGTCATTATTATCTCATCTAACCATTAAAAAGTCCTTAAGGTCTGGGAAGCTTTTGAATTCCAAGGATACTAACCAATTTCCCACACTGCTATCTTTCAATACCAAGAGCAATGGGTTTCACTTAGGATCAAATTTTGCCATGATTATTCCCATTTTAATTCTGCACTTTTTTTGGTGGTACTAGAGATTGAACTCAAGGACGACTTACCACTGAGCTGCATCCTCTGCCTGCACTCTCCACCTTCGCAGTACTGAGGATTGAACCTAGATCCTTCACAACAACCTATATCCCCAGCACTTTTTAATTTTTTTTTAAATTTTAGGCGGTGTCTCACCAGCCTATTTATTTTTTCACTTTGTTGTTTGAATACAATATGTAGCCTAGGCTGCCTAAACTTGCAATCCTCCTAACTCAGCCTCCCAAGTACCAGGATATAAGCATGTGAAACCACACCTGGCTCTGTAGACCTTTTCTTAAAATTATTTATTTATTTATTTATTTATTTATTTATTGAGACAGGGTCCTGCTATGTAGTCCAGACTGATCCTGAACTCACTGGTGTAACCCAAGCTGGTCTTAGACCCAGGACAATTTGCACACATTGGCCTCCTGAGTGCTGGGATTACAAGTAAGCGCCACCATCCCCAGCTTTATGTGGTGCTGGGGAATTGAACTCAGGGCCTTGCACTTGCAAGGCAAGTGCTTTAACAACTGTGCCATTCCTCTAGCCCCTCTGTAGACTTTTATTATGAGGCAGCAGTATTTTTTTTGAGGGGAGGTTTAGTTTGTCTAAGTCCTCTCTTTCTCTCTCTGTCTTGCATGGACACGCACACACGTGTATGTGCGTGTGCATGTGTGTGTGGTACTTGGGATTAAGCACAGAACCTTCACATCAAATTATGCCCTCAGCGCTCTCTCTCTCTCTCTCTCTCTCTCTCTCTCTCTCTCTCTCTCTCTCTCAGTTTTGAATTTAAGACAAGGTTTCACTAAATAGGTGAATTGCCCAGGCTGGGCTCAAACTTGCAATCCTCCTGTCTCAGCCTCCCAGAGTGGTGGGATTACAGGCCTACACCCTGGGCCTGGTTTGGTTCATGTTTTAAGGGGATTTAGCACATGATCTTTTGGCTTCAAGCTGAACCATCATAAAGGAGAAGAAGAGGGGTGCTGTTTAGCTCATGGAGGTGGGGAACACCTGCGGCCCATGTTTGAGAACCACACAGAGTTGAGTCTCTGCCTCAATGATTCGTCTTTCAGCAACTCTTCTGTGGCTCTGGTTCACGTTGGTATTGTGTAAGGAAGGGAGGCCCATAGACACTGGAGGACTCAGTTTAGCTCACCACAGGCCAGTGACAAATCTTGAATGCAGACCTAAGCCAGCCTGGTACTTTATCAAGGGGTCCTGACATCTGTGCTGCATTACCTTCTCCCTGACTGTGACATTTCCCCGTTTTGCTCTTCCCCTCCCCTCCCTTTTCTTCTTTCTTTTCACATGTAAAATTACTCTGTGTTTCCTGAGGTGTCACAACAATAGTAAATATTAATGAGATATCCTTAGGAAAAGCTTTCCAAGTAAATCATGCTGAGACTGCTCATAGAAATTTAGGGATTTAAGATAAATACATTAGGGGCTGGGGCACAGCTCAAGGGTTAAAGTGCTTACCTAGCAAGCGCAGGACCCTGAGCTCAATTCCCCTGTACCACATAAACAGGGTGTGGTGGTGCACTCCTGTATACCTAACACTCGGGATTCATAGTGAGTTCCGAACCAGCCTGGGCTACAGAATGAGACCCTGTCTCAAAAAATAGCAGAATAAAACAGTTAACTTGCCAAAAGAGAAATAGATCTGGTTTTTCTCAACATTCAGTGAAAATAAACTAACTAGTTAATTAATTTTGTGGTACCAAAATCCAGGGCCTTCACACTGAGCTACAATCCTGGACATTTTTATATTTTGAAACAGGCTGTCACTTGGGTTGGGCTCTAAGTTGTCATCCTCCTGCCTTAGTGTCCTAGATTTCTGGTATTTTTTCTTTTCTCTTTCTTTCTGTCTTTCTGTCTTTCTTTCTTTCTTTCTTTCTTTTTTTCAGGGCAGAGTCTCACTCTGTAGCCCAGTCTTGTACTGAGATGACTATGTAGCCCAGGCTGCCTCGAACTCCCGGCAATCCTCCTGCCTCAGCCTCCTGAGTGACAGAATTATAGACATGCACTACTATGCCCAGCTTAAGTGGTGCTGGGGAACCAACCCAGGCTATTATGGCCTTGTGTTTGCTAGGCAAGCTTTTTAACCCCTGTGTTATTCCCCCAACCCCCTGGGGCTTATTTTCTTATTATAAATTCCTTAATCTTACTCAACATTTGTTCTTTAATCCTGGGAATGTGCCTTTGAAAACAATTTTGAGACATGACTGAAATAGAATAAGCTACACATTATTTCAAGTGTAAGATTTGGCTGAGTTCTGAGTTTTAATTTTTTTTTTTTTTTTTTTTTTTTGAGACAGGGTGTCATTCTGTATAGCTCAGGCTGGTCCTGAACACACTGAGAAGCCCACACTAACCTTGGATTTACGGCAATGGCAATCCTCCTGCCTCAGCCTCCTGAGCGCTGGGATTACAGGCTTGCACCACCACGCCCAGTTTAAGTGGTGCTGGGGTCTCCAACTCGGGTCCAAGCGCCTTAACCTTAACCGCTGAGCTATTCCTCCAGCCCTTGGCTGAGTTGTGACAGACATTACGCTGGAGCTGTTTCCGTGTGTGCGGAAGTCATGCAGGTCGCAGCAGCACCTGCGCGTCCCGTGGGAACCCGGCGAAGGCGAGGGCTCTGGAGCGAGTCTGAACTCGCTTCCGGGAGAGCGGTGAGCAGCAGGCGACTTCCAAGCTCCTGCCGGCGTCGGGCCAGCCGCAGCCCGAGGCCAGCGCTTTAGGGCCGTCCCCTCCCCCCGGGGCCACGATGACTCGCTCAGGACTGGACGCCACCCTGGGCGCCACGCCACGAGTAGCGCAGCGTCACACGGGACGGGCAAGCCGCGCTCCACGCGCAGAGGCACGCCAGCTCCAGCCTCCGGGGCCACCAGCCCGAAGGGCAGTCGTCGCTGTGCTGAGCAAGGTCGCCCTGACCGCTGGCGCCACGCGGCCTCCGCAGCTGCGGTCGGCGCGCAGGGGACACGACAGGCCACGTCTCGCCAGATCCGCGCGCTCCCGCTGCGGCCACCCTGACCCATGTGCGCACAGGCCGGAGGCGCCCGGGTCCCCGCGTGCGACCATCGCGTCCGGCGGCCTCAGCCCCCACGCGCGCCGGCGGAGCCGCAAGACCACCGCGGCCAGCCGAGTTTCGCTCCCAGGGCAGAGTTCGCGTGACGCCCGCCTCCTGACTCAGCGGTTTCTAAGTTCCTCCTCTAACTGTTGGGTTGTCGTCACCGCCGTTGCCTGTCCTGCAACCCTCCCTACCGATTTTGAACACAGGAGCGGAACTCCCGTTCAATACAAAGAACAAATGACTTAACTTTCAAAAACAAAGATCGAGCCTTGATTTCAAAAATATCCCATTTAGCCAATCCGTTTATCCCACTTTACTTCGCTCCTGCAGAACGATAAGGATTTTAAATTATCACTTGGCTCATTCCGTGGAAGCGGCCGCCGGCTGTTTTTCTCACTCTGACCTTCGTCTTGATCGTATACTTATTTCCACCCTCACCTCCTCTCTTTCATTCCTTTCCATTAAGAATAAAAATTGCGTGTATTTATTGATTAATAAAATTGCTTATGGAGTACACGTTTTCATATGTGTACATTATGGAATGGTTAAATCAAGCTGATTAACATACGCATCAGCTCTGAAAGTTTTTGATGGTGAGAACACAAAATCTACTCTCAGCAAATTTCAAATATATACTTTTTTTTTTCTTCTTTTTTGAGACAGGGTCTCCCTCTGTAGCCCAGGCTGGGCTTGGACTCAGGGCAATCCTCCTGCCTCCCCCTCCTGATGGCTGGGATTACAAGTGTACACCCCTGGCCAGTTTATGTGGTGCTGAGGGGTCAAACTCACAGTCTTGTGCTTGTTAGGCCAGGCCTTTAACTGCTGCGCTATTCCTCCAACCTAAATATATAGGATACTATTAACTATAGTCATCATGATGCCTACATGGTAAATCCCATACACACTCCTAAGAGAGTGGGAGAATTAGCTAAGGAGATAAATACTTGTCCAGGGTAGCATCCAGTAGTGACAATTCACAAGAACTTCATGTGTATTAAAATTTTTAGAAATTAAATGTTGATCTTTTTACTTTCAGTTTATTTTAATCTTAATAAAATCAATACACACTATAGAAAAATGTGTACAATTGGACAATCCAAAAGATGAGAAGGACATTGTTATTTACAATGTCTATACTTGAAAACAATCTTGCTAACTTGGTCTCTTCCAGTCTTTTAGTTATGGATTTTAAAAAATGTTATTATACAATGCTGTTTCCATTCTTTTCTTTCATTCCAATGCTTGTGTTTTCAAATTTTACATATATATATATATATATATATATATATATATATATTTTTTTTTTTTTTTTTTGTGGTGCTGGGGAAGAAACCCAGGGTCTTGTGTATGCTAAGCAAACTTTCTACCACCAGACAATATATCCCAAGCTCCAAGAATATAACTTTTAATGGCAATCCAATAGCTCATGGTGTGAATTAAATGCAGACCATTTATTTTGTAACAATGGATTCCACTTTTATTTTTCTGTTGAACACTGTTTAAAATAAACCTGTAGTAAAATTCTTTTGGTGAATGAGGCATCATTTGAAATGCAAAGGCCACTCCCAGACCCTATCCATTTTTATAATTTCTCAGTTATTGAAATCGGAGTTTAATATAAAAACACATTGAACTTTTTTTGAAGACTGGGAATTGTTTGAGGTTTTCCTACAAATGTAGATTTTTCCCAAAATTATTCTTCATATTATTATATGTTTGCAATAGTACCATTCAACTTGAGGAACTGGTGCGATACATACGGCATCTGAATTGGTGCTTCCCTTCCGCCTTCCCACGCCCTCGCCCTCCCATCCCCTTTCCCTTTCCACAAAGTCTATCTTCCTATTTATTCCATCTCTATTTTTATTTTTCTCTTTTACTTTTTCAGAGTTTGGTTTTCTCATATTAGAGAAATTTTGACCTTCTGTTATATTATTGTGAATCATATATATTATGATTATGTCTGATTTATTTGGTTAAGCATGATAGTCTCAAGGTGCATCCATTTTCCCACTAATGACTCAAATTTATCTTTATGGTAGTGTAGTCCTCCTTTGTGGAAATATACCACATCTTCTTTACCATTCCCTCTGTTGATGGACATAATCGGCTGCTTGCCAGATTCAACTATGATGAGTTGTGCTGCTACAAACGTGGGTGCACATGTGTCACTGTTGTATATGACCTAATTCTTTTGGGAAGATATTCAGAAGTATAGCTCGGTCAAATAGGGTATCTATTTTCAGTTTTTTGGGGAATCTCCATAGTGATTTCCACAATAATTGTACCAGTTTACAGTCCCATCAATAATATAGAAGGATTCCATTTTCTACACAACCTGGGCAGCATTTGTGGGGTTTATGTGTGTGACTACTTTCTTTATTTTAAAAATTTTATATATCACATTCCTTTCCCCATCAGCATTTGAAGTTATTGAATTCTTATTACCAGCCATTCTTACCGGAATAAGATGAAACCTTAGTATTTTGATTGGCACTTCTCTTATGGCTAAACGTGCTGAACATTTTCAAGTACTTATTGGCCATTTGTACTTCTTGTTCTGAGAACTGTCTATTTCAGTCGCTGATTTTTGATTGAGTCTTTTAGAGGGTCTAATTTTTTCAGCTCTTTATATATTCTACATTATAGCCCTCTGTCTCTGAGGAGCAATTGGCAATTTTTTTTCCATTCCATTGGTTGTCTCTTCACCCTGTTGATTGCTCCTTTGGCTGTAGAGAGATTTCTGACTCAACACGATCATGTCTGTTAATTCTTGATGTTATCTCATGTGCAATAATTGTTTTGCTGAGGAAGTCCTTACCTCTGTCTCTGTCTTAAAAGGTTTAGCCTATTTTGTCTTTCAGCATTTTAACATCTAGGTCTTTGATCCATTTGAATTTGATTTTAGTAAAGGGTGAAAGATGTGGCTCTAATTCATTCTTTTTCTTGTGGATAACCAGTCTTCTCAGCACCATCCGATCAATGGATATCTTTTCTTCAGTATATGTTTTTGGCCCCATTGTCAAAGATCAGATGACTGAGGGCACTCAGAGTTGTCTCTGTACCCTCAATTCTATTCCTGTCTGTTTTCTGCCAATGCCGTGGTTATTTTTTTAATCACTGTTGCTTTGTAATATAATTTGATATTCAGTATTTCTAAGCATCTAATTGTACATTTATTTCTCTTTTTAAAGAACAATCCTTAATGTAGTTCAATATACAAACTTGGTTTCACAGAATTATAAACCACTATATAGCACAAAAAGCCTGGTTTGTATGTGTGTGCATGTGCACATGTTGCTGTAACCCTTCCTCTGCTCCACCCTCCTGGACCTACAAAGGCTCTTCCCATCTTTAATGCTAATTCAAAGCCATTCTGACTGTCATATATAAGACTTTCTTCCTCCCACACAAATTATTTTTCTCTTGAAAGCTTCTCTCTTCCCTTCCACCTGATAGATGTCCAGTATGGTGATGGCTCCTGCTTTTGTCTTGTTGCTTAGGATTGTTTTGGCTATTCTGGGTCTATTCTGGTTCCATGTATATTTTAGTATCTTTTTCTGTAGTTCTGTGAAAAATGCTGTTGATGATTTTATTAGAATTACATTGAATGTGTTTATCGGTTTTAGTAGTATGGGCAACTTGACAATATTGGTTCTGCCTATCTAGGAACAGAGAATGTCTTTCTATTTTCTAATGTTCTTGTCAATTTCTTTTTCAGACTACTGTAGTTTTGCTTATAGAGGTTTTTCACTTCCTTAATTAGGTTTATTCCTGGGTATTGAATTTTCTTTGAACTTCCGTGAATGGAATTGCTTTTCCAAACTCTTTCTCTGTGTTTTCCCTGTCACTGTACAGGAAGACTATTTACTTTTGTGTATTGATTTTATATTCTGCAAGTTGGTCGAATTTATTAGTTCTAAGAGAATTCTGGTGGAATTTTGGGATCTTCTATGTAAAGGATTATGTCATCTGTAAATAAGGGCAGTTTGACTTTTTCTTTTCCTATGCATGTTTCTTTATTTCATTCTCTTACCTGATTGCTTTGGCTAAGGTTTCAAGAACTATGTTGAAGAAGGAGTGATGAGAATGTTGTCTTGTTCCTGATTTTAGAGGAAATGCTTTCAGTTTTTTTCCCATTTAGGATGATGTTGGCAGTAAGTTTGTCATAAATGGCTTTTATCAGCTTGAGGTAACATCCTTTGATAACTATTTTGATCAGGGTTTTTATCATGAATGGATGTTAGATTTTTGTCAAACTTTTTTCTGCATCTATTGTGATAATTATGTGCTTTTTGTCCTTAGTTTTATGTTGTATGTTATATTAATTGATTTATGTATGCTAAACCATCCTTGCATCACTGTGATAAAACTAACATGATTGTAATATATTATCTTTTTAATAAATTCTTGCATTCTGTTTGCAAGTATGTTGGTAAGGGCTTTGCATCTATAGTCATTTAAGACCGTGGCCTATAGTTTTCTTTTCTGTTAAGTCTTTTTCTGGTTTTGATATCAGGTTATTGTTAGTCTCCAGGAAAGAGTTTGGCAGTGTTCCTTCTCTTTTAATTTCATGGCACAGTGTGAGAAGCATTGGAGCTAACTCTTCCATGAAATTCCAATAAAATTCTGCACCAAAGCCATCAGGTTTAGTTCTTTATTGGTAGAGACTTTATTACTGCCTCAGTTTCATCCCAGTTATTGGTCTATGCAGGGTTTTTATATCTTCTTGGTTTGATTTTGGCATCTCATATGTGCCTAAGGAATGTATCCATTTCTTCAAGGTTCTCGAATTTATTGAAATATAAGTTTCAAAATGGTTTCTTATAGTTCTCTGGTTTTCAGCAGTGTTTGTTGTGATTTCACCTTTTGATTCTAATTGCATTGATACAGGTTTTTTGGTTTCTTTTTTTAGTGAGTCTTACTAAGGGTGTATTAATCTTTTTTTTTTTTTTTTTTTTTTTTTTTTTTTTTTTTTTTTTTTTTTTTTTTTTTTTTTTTTTTTTTTTTTTTTTTTTTTTTTTTTTTTTTTTTTTTTGAGACAGGGTCTCGCTCTGTAGTCTAGGCTGGTCCTGAACTCACTATGGAGCCCAGGCTGGCCTTGGACTCAGGGCAAGCCTCCTGCCTCAGCCTCCTGAGTGCTGGGATTACAGGCATGTGCCACCACGCCCAGCTTATGTGGTGCTGGGGAATCGAACTCGAGTACTTAACACTTGACTTCAAGCTTGCTAAGCAAGCGCTTTAACCGCTGAGCCTTTACTCCAGCCCCAGGGTTTATTAATCTTGTTTATCTTTTTAAAGAACCAACTCTTTGATTCCTTGATATTTTGTATCTGTGTCTACAAGAACAATTAAGATGAGTCTGATATTTTTCACTGTGTTGACTTATTTGGATAAGTAGTCTCTTTCCTTGTCCTCCAATTTTGGTAACCCTTGTCCTCCAGATATGGGATAGGAGAGTAGCAATTGACTGGCCAGCTGTGGTCCCCTGCTCAGGTTTTGCTTGTCCAATGATAAGATCTACTCCCACCCTTCCATGTCTGAATCTTCAGAAACGTGCCTTGTCTGGTGAAGCCAACATATTTCTCTGAAAACATAAGAGGGTGAGTGAGGCAAAAGTTCACTGAGTTCTACGCTGGAAGTATGCATAGAAGGAGACCTAACAGCCTATAGCCTCCAACACATTTCCCTCACACTCATCCCTCTTGGCAAACTTCTCCCTTCTGTTCTAGCTTCTCTTCCTCAAGGGCAGGGCTCTCTACCCTCCTTGGCCTGCTCTTGCTGTTGCCTGAACCATTCAGGAGGTTGTCAATCTCTCCCCCTGTCTCTGTGACTGTCTCTTGTGCCAGTTCCCTTGTAGGCACTAATTAAGAGTGTCCCCAAAGCTTCTGATGTGTGACCCATCTGTGATTTCTTCCACCCAAAACAATTCAGACAAAAACTCTTCAAAATGGCTCCTGACTACATCACATCTTATTATAGTGCTGCTGAGAACCACTTATTCTGAGCTGGTCTGCTGAGCTGCTGAGAGGCTTTTTTGAGGGGAAAGCTCTCAGTGCATTTGTGGCGTGCACTTCACGTAGACTTGCTTCTCACAGAGACTGGTGTTGCCTGGCTGCTATTTATTTCAGTGGTTCTTGGCTTCCTGGGCTTACCTCACGTAACGGCTACCAGCTAGTCACACTGCTCATGGCCCTTCCTAGGCAGCCTGGGGTGGCTTCATGGGCTAGTATGTTCTTAAGTCTCTGATGCTTCCTTCAGGTTTCTAACTTTCCTGTGGACTCCTTTTAATTCCTGGAGCTCTTCTATTTTTCTGAGCTAAATTGAGCAGAAGTTTTTTAACTGTATATTAACTTTTTTGGATGGGCCTGTGAGGAGCCATTGAGCGGGGCATCCTACTTGGCTACCATATTGTCTGGATATCCCTACAAATGTAGATTAAAAAAATAAAAGTATAGCCAGGAGTAGTGGCACATACCTGTAATCCTAATACTTGGAAGGCTGAGGCAGGAGGATCACAATTTCAAACCCTGCCTGGGCAACTTAGTGACTTAGCAGGATACTGCCTCAAAGTCAAAAATAAAGGTAGGCTGGGGGTGTGGCTCAGTGTGAAGGCCCTGGGCTTATTCCCTAGTACTTTAGAAAGCATTCTAATGAGAGAAGATTGGTGCTAAGCATGAAGCAATAAGAGATACTTTATGTTATAAGGATGTAAGTGCTATGTTTGAAGATGTATGTGTGGTGGGGTAGGGAAGGTTCAGGTATTTTGGGGTGTGTGTGTGTGTGTGTGTGTGTGTGTGTGTGTGTGTCTGTGTTGGTTGTTGGTTTTTGTTTGGAGTGGGTAGTGGGAATTGATCCCAAAACCTTCATATTGAGCTACATCCTTGGCCCATTTTTATTTTTATTTTGAGACAGGGTCACACTGAGTTGCCCAGGCTGAGCTTGAAATTTCAGTCCTCCTGTCTCAGGCTCCCAGAGTGCTGGGATGACAGCCTGGGTCACCAGGCAGGGCAGGGTTCAATATTAAATAGGGTAGTGACAGAATAAAAAAGAAAAGAAGAGAAAAGAAAGTGACAGTTAAGCAGTCTTGAAACTGAATCAGCCATGTGACTATCCCAGGGAAGAATGTTCCAGGCAGACAAAGCAGCCAGGATCAGAGCTGTTGCGAGCAGCAGGAAAGCTTGATGTGGACAGGACAGAACAAAGCTATTTCAAGTGAAGAAGAGGCAAGAGGTGAGCAAGTATGACCCACCCAGGCCACGAATGGAGCGTATGCTCACTGGGCAGCTGCTGACTTTGAAAGAAGGTTGGCTTCCTGAAACTCCAGTTGCCCCAACTCTCAGGCCTCAAAAGGCAGAGAAACCAAAGTAACGAAACAAAAACTAGCGTGTGCTCTTATTCTGAATTTTTTAAGTGGAAGGAAAACAAGCTACATTTATTTATTTGTTTATTTATTTATTTATTTATTTATTTATTTATTTATTTATTGGTGCTGGGGATTGAGCCCAGGGCCTTTTACTATGCTACACCCCCAGCCCATTTTTTTGGTTTTGCTTTTGAAGCATTACGGGGCTGGCTCTCTGCACTTTTTTCCTTTTTTATTTATTTTGGTAAAAAAAAAAATCACATGAAATAAAATTTAACATTTTTTTTTTTTTGGTAAATACATGAATTCCAAATTCTGTAACACATTAGAGCCATGGGGTTTGGAGAATTAGTGAGCGACTATGTCCACCCCTTTTTCAGAGGTTCAGCCCTTTCCTAGCTGACCTTTGCCTCTCTTTCTACACCATCATTCGTGTTGAGGTCTTTTTATGTCATTATTTCAGTGCGTTTCATAAGAGGGACACCCATGTATAGTCAGTCTTTTGTATTTGGCCATTTCATTCAGCATTATTGACTCCAGGTGGCCCCATTTTTGTTCAAAAATTTCATATCTGTCTTTCTTTATGGCTGCACAGTATTCCATTGTGTATAGGTACCATATCTTCTTTAACCATTTCTCTATGAATGGGCAGGTAGGTTGCTTCCAGGATTTGGCTATTATGAATTGTGCTGCTATAAATATGGGTATGCATGTGTCTTTTTGGTATGTTGACTTTATTTTTGGGGGGAATATGTGGCTCTGCAATTTCTATTGACATAAGGCTAAATGCTCCAAGACTCATCTCTTTACCTCTACAGCCTTACTAGTTTTTCATATAGGGCTTGTTCTATTTTCTATTGCTGCTTTACCAGATCATTAGAAACTTGATGGCTTAAAATGACATAAATTTATTATCATGTCATTTTGGAGGCCCAGAGTCCTAAAACGCAAGTGTCAGCAAGGCTGTATGCCTTCTAGGGCTGGGGAAAGAGCCTGTTTCCTTCCTTTTCCAGTTTGTGCTGGCTGTCTGCCTTCCTCATCTCCATTTTCCAATGGCTGGTGAAGTCTTTCTCAAGTTGAGTTGTTCTAACCTCCGTTTCCGTTGTCATATCTTCACATCTCTTTCTTTGGCTCACTACCACTTCCTTCTTTCACTTATGAAGACTCTTGTGATTGCCGTGTGGGGTGTGTGCATGCGTGCATGTGTGTGTGTGTGTGTGTGTGTGTACAATTGTGGTACTGGAGATTGAGCCCAGTGCCTTCAGACTCAACTATATCACCATCCCTTTTCTGAGACATGGTCTCACTGATTTGTGATTCTCTTGACTTCTCCCAGAGTGCTGGCATTGCAGTCCTGTCAGTCCCGTGTCACCACTCCTGGCATAATTTCTCCCCCCCCCCCTTTTTTTTTTTTTAAATGGGGATTGAGCCCAGGGTCTTCATACTGAACTACATTTCTTAGCCCATTTTTGGTTTTTAGAACAGGGTCTTTCTGTGTCATAGTTTGCCCAGGCTACACAAAAATTTACTATCCTCCAGCCTCAGCCTTCCAGAGTGCTGGGGTTATGGGTCTGCACAACTGGGCCTGGCAACAACCATATTTTAAAGCCAGGGCTGGAGTAATGGCACAGCAGTTAAAGTACCTGCCTAGCAAGTACAAGGCCCTGGGTTCAATTCTCCAGCACCACATAAGCTGGGTGTGGTGACGCACACCTGTAATCCCAGGACTTGGCAGGCTGAGGCAGAGGGATTGCTGTGAGTCTAAGGCTAGCCTGAGCTCCATAGTGAGTTGAAGATCAGCCTGGGCTATAGATCGAGACACTGTCTCAACAACAACAACAACAAAAAATAAAATAAAAGAAAGAAAGAAAGAAAGAAAGAAAGAAAGAACATATTTTAAAGCCAGATGGTGGCAATTCCATTCCAGTTGAGACCTCAATTCCCTCCCTTTTTTGAAGATTAGGGTATGAGCACTGATGGTGGGAACATCGTTCTGCCTACTCAATCACACAAGTCCTGAGTATTGGCAGGGACTTTGTGTCCACCCATGCTGTGGGTTCAGTTTGGTTTTTTCAGCATTGGGGGTGGGACCCAGGGCCTCACGCATGCTAGTCAAGTGCTCTGCCACTAAGACTTGTCTTCCCATAACCCAGCTTTTCACTAGTTACTCTGTAATTAATGAAAGATCAGAAGCCTTTCTGAAATATTTTTCAAAGACATCGTGATGGTACTGAATGTTCCTTTTCTTTTATAATAATCCTGTGAAATGTTTATCACAAACTTTTATAAAGTCCTGCCTCCAAGAAATACAGAGGCACAAGGCATTTCAGAAGCTGTGAGGTCCAGGTTGGTGGAGCATCTCAGGGACATCTGATATTCTTCCGATGCTGAAATTCATTTTATGTGTTCTGGCCAAATACTTCTTTGGCTTCTCTTTGAACACTTCCAGTGATTTGGAAAGAGTTACTGTGAGCTATGACTTTTCAAGGCCTCATTGCTGTAACTCCTCCCTTCCTGACTGAACTCTGGCTTTTTGTAGTTAGAACGCTGCTTTTCACTTTCTCCCTGGATCTCTGCAAAGCCTCTTCCCTTCTCTTTCCTGTCGCCCTGGGGTGTGCAGACATGGTGACCCTACAGCTTTTTTTTTTCTCCAGTCTCCATGTGGCTCCCTGGGAATGTTCACCAGACCCTCTCCATTGTGGCTTCGTTCCAGAGGCTCCTTAATTTGTTAACCTCCTTCTGCAGCCCTGGGACCCAGAATGAGATATCTGACTCGATCACAGAGTCCACCAGAATGTCACCTCTCTTGACTCGAACTTTCCACTGAAATTGCCCCAGCTTGCACTTTGCACTTTTTTTTTTTTTTTTAGAACCACGCTGTTGACTCATTGAGTTGTCGGCAACCAAACCCTTCACATCTTCACATCTTTTCCACATGAGATTTGCTAAGTGTGGTCTCTTTCCTCTTGTGTTGTAAGATAGATTTAAGCTACAACAAAACTAAAACTAGGCTTTTTTCTGTTTAGTTTAATCTCACTCGTTTGAGCCTCCAAAATGTGGATCATTTGCAAAGTTTGTGCTCACTTAATTCTCAGAAAAATGTTTCTATTATTTGAAATGCATTTTTTTATTCTTTACATTTACTCTCACTTCTAGCAGATTGAAAATTATTATGTCCTTTAGTTAAACCTTAAGTTTAACCTTCAAAAATATTCTTCATCCTTTTTATAAAATTTTATTTTTTGAAACAAGATCTTACTCTGTAGTCCAAGCTGGTCCTGAACTTACTATGGAGCCCAGGCTGACGTCAAACACACAGCCACACTCCTGCCTCAGCCTTCTAAGTGGTGAGATTACAGGTATCTTCCACCACACCTGGCTTATGTGGTGCTGGGAAGTGATCCCAGGGCCTTGGATGTGCTACACAAGCACTCTAGCTGCTGAGCTATGGCCCAGCCTCTTTTTTTTTTTTTTTTTGAGCAGAGAACCATAATTTCGCCCCATATCTGACTATAACAATTACAGGCTAATTTTCTGTTAAAGGTACATTTTTAGCTGGGCTTGGTGGGACAGGCCTATAATCCTGTAGTCTAGGAGGCTGAAGCAGGAGGATTAAAGTTTGAGCCCAGCCTGGGCAATTGAGCAACTTCATGAGAAATTGTCTCAATCAAAACCAAAAAATGAGCTGGAGTTGTAGCTCAGTGCAAAGGTTTTGGGTTCTAGCCCCAGAACAACTAAAATTTTAAACCAAAAAAATAGGTTCTCAATGTATCACCCAAAGATCAAAATTTTAAACTAAAAAAAAAAATAGATTCTCAATGTATCACCCAAAGATCACAGACATCTTTATCACTAGATTATTTTCTTAAAATGCAGATTCCTGGGCCCCACCTAGACTTTTAATTTTCTGCTCCAGCATTCTAGGATGCTAATGCAGGAGGATTACAAGTTTGAGCCCAGCCTGGGAAACTTAGCAACGTAACAAGAACTTGTCTCAAAATTGAAAAAATAAAAAATAAGCTAGGGTTGTAGCTCAGTGTGAAGGCCCCGGGCTTGATCCCTAGTACCACAAAAAAATTCTCTGCTACTGGGGCTATAAAACATTTTACATAAATCACAGGTGGTTCAGGTGGACACCAGAGTTAAGGGCTCTTCTTCAGTACTTCAATACAGTATATAGGGATCTCAATGGTTATATATTTCAGCCCCCAGGGCACCTCTTAAAAATTCTACCATCAGATCATGCCTTGTATTAATTAATTTGGAGTCTATGGGGGTGGGACCCTCACATCTGTATGTTTGAAAACATTCCCCAGGTAATTCTCACATTCAGCCTTGTTGACAAATATTCATTTACTTATTCTACAATACAGGTTTGAGTGTCAAATAATGCATAGCTTAAATCTCATAAAAATCTGTCAGTTCATGAAACATCACCTGTTTACTCTGGACTTCGAATTACAACAAGAAAGCGTCTCCTCATTGTGTGTGTGTGTGGGGGGTGGGACGTGAAGTGTTCTTGCTCAGCGCTAAAAGTTTCAGTGGTAACTGCCATCATCACACTTCAGGCATGGAAGTTGGAGTCGCGCTGCAAATGATAAAGGAACTCAGAAAAGACACAGTCCTCAAGGAGCCCAGAAGAAACCAGAATGAGAAGTTAAACAAGTTGGGCCTAATCTTAGCATTGTAGGAGGCTGAGGCAGGAAGATGTCAAGTTCAAGCCCAGCCTGGGCAACTGAATGACTTAGTGAGACCCTGTCTCAAAATAAAAGTGAAAAAAAAAATGGGCTGGAGATGCATCTTAGTGTGAAGGTTCTGGGTTCCATCCCCATACTGGGAAAAAGTATACAGTATACAGAAGCACTTTGTAATGAACCAAAAACCTGCAGGATACATTGAAATGCTGGTTCTGAGGCTTGGTATACAAGGAAGTTGGCAAGGTGTTCAGTGGGCAGGTTTCAGCTGCATCTTGTAAATATATTGCAGAGCTTGAGTTAATAGTGAAACAAGGCTGGGTCCTAGATGAAGGGTATCATATTAATTCAGGTGACTTCAAATGCCAGTAACTGAATTCTCCAACTATTAATAGTCCTGGCTTACACAAATATTTATTCATGCGTTTATTTGTAGTGGAGAGATTGAACCAAGGTCCTTCACCCTGCACTACGTCCACAGCCCTTCTTTGTTTTGAGACATGGTCTTGCTAAGTCGCTAAGTTTCCCAGGCTGGGCTTGTACTTGGGATTCTCCTGCCTCGGCTTTCAGGTGTAGAAATTGCAGGTGTGAGCCACTGTACCCAGAACTAAAAAGATTCAATTTGAGTGTGAGGGAGTGTGAGTGTGAGTATGTGTGTGTGTGCGCGCATGCGTGCGTGCATGCATGCATGTGTGTGTGTGGGGGTGGTACTGGGGATCAAGCTTTCATGCTGAACTTCATTCCCAGACTTTTTTACTTTTTATTTTAAGGCAAAGTCTTGCTAAGGTGCTAAATCACCCAAGCTGGAGTCGAATCTACGAACCTCCTGCCGCAGCTTCCAAGAGTACTGGGATTATGGGTTGCACCACCAGGCCCAGCCGAAGCAGATCTATGATCCCACTTGTTGTGGTCTGCTGGGGCTTCTACAACCAAATGCATAGACTGGGTGCTTTGAAAAGCAAGCGTTTATTTCTCACAGCTCTGGAGGCCGGAAATCCAAGATCCAGGTGCCAACACATCTTCTGTCTGCTCAGGGCTTTCTTCCTTGTTGGCTAATGGCTGCCTTCTTGCTACATCTTCAAAAAAACAAAACAAAACATAGCATACCAAAATAAAACATAACAAAACAAAACAGGAAGGCTATCTCTTCATCTACTGAAAAAAAAACCCAATCTCCTCATGGGACTCTACCCCCAGGCTTTCATCTAAACCTAACGACCCCCAAAGGCCTCACCTCCATCACCTCACACTGCGGATTTAGGGTTTCAACATAAGAATTTTGGGAGGACACAAACATTCAGCCAGTCGCGCTGCTCAAAAAGAAATTGGGAGGTGGGCCATCCCAGAGTTTGTGGAACAACTCAATGATACTATCAGTATTTTTGCTTTTTTGCTCTGACTTCCTCAGCTGTGTCTACCCCTCATGGTTCTGCGGTGGCTGTCATGACCCCAAACATTGTATCTTTTTTTTTTTTTTTTTGAGGTGGCATCTTGTTCTGTAGTCTAAGTTGGTTCTGAGCTCACTATGTTGCCCAGGCTGGCCTCAAACTCACAGAAATCCTCCTATCTCAGCCTTTGAGTGCTGAGATAACAGGCATCAGCCATGTCCACCTTATATGGTGCTGAGGACTTAAACCCAAGGCTTTGTGCTTGGTAGACAAGCACTCTAATCACTGGACTATTCCTCCAGACCCTCATGTTTCTTTAAGAGAGAAAAAATATTTCCAGAAGCTTCCTCAGAGTTCTTCTCATGCTCCAGTGGCCACAAATCAGTCACCTTGTCATCTCCACATTTATTGCTAGCAATATGCATGACTAGTTTGAAACAATTGTGATTCATATCTTTGAGCTGAACACGTTGTCACCTGTAACATATCCAAGGTTCTGTTACCAAGAAAGGAGGAATAACTGGTAGGCAGCAAGTTGTGTCTGTTACAAATGTAATGTAAGTGAAAACTCTTGCAGCAATCAGGAGACCAGCCAAGTTAAAACAGAGAATATGCAACATGAAAAAAAGGCTGCCTTGGTCAATAGGAACTGTACTGTGAAGGTCTTAAAAGCCAAACAGAGCTGGGCGTGTTGGGTCACACTTGTGATCAGGCACGCTGGGAGTTTAAGGCAAGAGGATCACAAGTTCAAGCCCAGCCTGGATAACTTAGCAACTTAGAAAAGAAACTGTTTCACATAAAAAAAATTATTTTTCTTTTGAGACAGGTTCTCACTCTGTAGCCCAGGCTGGTGTGAACTAACTATGAAGCCCATTCTGGGCTATATGACAATCCTCCTGCCTCAGCCTCCTGAGTGCTGGGATCACAGACGTGTGCCATCACACGCAACTTATGTGGTGCTGAGGAACCGAACTCAGGTTTGAGCTTGCTAGGCAAGCACTTTAACTGCTGAGCTTTGCCTCTAGCCCCTCACATAAAAAATTTAGAAAAGACTGGAAATATAGCTCGGTGCCAAGGCCTTGGCTTCAGTCCTAGTGCCACCA
Source organism: Ctenodactylus gundi (assembly GCA_004027205.1). Classification (NCBI taxonomy): domain Eukaryota; kingdom Metazoa; phylum Chordata; class Mammalia; order Rodentia; family Ctenodactylidae; genus Ctenodactylus; species Ctenodactylus gundi. The sequence continues at coordinate 92,617 of PVKB01005322.1, forward strand.
AAATAAAATAACAGCAGCACAAAAGAAGAAGCTAGAGTTGATAGAACAGGAAAGCCAGAGCTATTGATTGGGTTTTATGCAGTAGGGCAAAGACCTCTGTGACACTGGTGTGCCCGTGGGTTGGGACCAAGAATGGACTTGAGAGACATGATAGAAAAAAAAAAAAGACATCAACAGAAGTTGCCGAGTGGTGAATTTGGAGTTTGGGGAGATGGTTAAATGCAATGTTAAGCCAGGCATGGTAGCCCTGGCATGTAATCTCAGCTTTCTGGGAGGCTGAAGCAGGAGAATCATAAATTCAAGCCCAGCCTGTGCAATTGAGCAACACAGCGATGCCCTGTCTTAAAATAAAAATACAAAATGCACTGGGGATGTAGCTCAGTGTTAAGAACCTGCGATCAATCCACAGTACTACAAAATAAATAAATAAATAAAGTAAATAAATAAAAACTTTCCATTATAGGTGACTAAGAGAATAGATGAAACCAAGAAAACTGGGAGATTGGGGAGGGCAAGGAATAATGAGCTAGGTTTAAATTTGAGGTGTCAATGAGCTATTTGAGTGGATGTGTTCAATGGGTGGATAAATTTTCAGGGATTAGAAATAGCACCTGAGCTAGGAATGGTGGTACGTGCCCATAATCACAACACTCTGGGAGGCCAAGGCAGGAGGATCACAAATTCAAGTCCAGCCCAGGCAATTTAGTGACTTAGCAAGCAAGACCCTGTCTCAACTAAAAAGGGCTGAGGATGTAGCTCAGTGCAAAGGCCCTGGATTCAATCTCAGTACTTCAAAAAGAACAGAACAGAAGAGAAAAGAAAAATGATAGCTCTCAGTGCTACAAGCTTTGCACGAGAGAGCAATGGTTAGGAAGAAAGACACTGGTGCTGGACTGTCAGGGTTTTGAAGTGAGTTCGGCTCCCCCACTTATCAGATATGTAACAGTGGCTGTTATTTAAACTTTCTGTGTTTCAGTTCTGTCCGTCGCCTGTAAGACAGAGATAATAAAGCCTGCATCGGTGCTGTTGTGATAATTACATGAGGTAATAGAAGCAAAAGGCTCACAATAGCCCCTGGTATGTAGGGAGTGCTAGCCTCAGTGCGTCAGCAGCTTTGAGGTGAGCCTAGGGTCCGGCTATGGGGTGCTCTCATTTGGGCTGGTGTTATTAGAGAGGAACGCATTTGAAGCTTTCATTACAAAACAGGGCCATATTAGAAACAAACCCAGAGAACCAAGTATTTTAGACTGCTAATGCTGACAACAGCAGCATTTTAGCCCAATCTTGCTTGCTTGCTTTCCTGGAACTGAGGATTAACACCAGAGCCTTCAGACTGAGTTACATCCCTGACCCATTTTTAATTTTAGATTTTGAGACAAAGTCTTGCTAAGTTGTCTAGTTGTCCAGGCTGAGCTTGATCTTAGGTTCCTCCTGCTTCAGCCTCATATAGTACTGGGATTACAGATTGGCACCACTTGGCCTGACTTAGCCCAGTATTTCTTGTAGTTATTTGGTCACAGGACTCTTTGTTGAAACAAAATATCTTGCAAAAAAACCTCTAATCTAAGCAGAGAAAACCACAGCCACTATGGGGTAGAAGGAAAGGGAGGGTGTCCCGCCTGTCCAGTCTCTTCCCTAATTCCCCCTGAACCCAAGTGCTCCATGGAACACATTTTGAGAGACATTAATGGAGCTCAGACCCTGTTGGAGAGTGGACTGGAGTGCTCCAAAGACAGAGAGTAATGATGTAAGTAAGATCTGAAACCAGTGCCCCTGAAAAGGGAACCCTGGCTCACTGTTGGTGAGAGTGTGAAGTAGTTAGAGCCATGGAAATTCCTTTAAAATTAATAACAAAGGGCTGGAGGAATGTCACAGTGGTTAAAGTGCTTGCCTTGTAAGTGTGAGGCACTGGGTTCAATTCTCCAGCACCTTATAAGCTGGGCGTGGTGGCGCAGGCCTGTAATCCCAACACTTGGGAGGCTGAGGCAGGAGGATCACCGTGAGTCTGAGGCCAGCCCGGGTCATATAGTGAGTTCAGGACCAGCCTGAGCTACAGAGTGAGACTCTGTCTCAAAAAATTAAATTAATAATAAAACTACCATATGACCAAGCTGTATTACTCCTTGGTATGTACCCAAAAGAATTAAAGTCAGTATGCTATAGGGTTTCCTGCATACCCATGTGTACTGCAACACCATTCACAAAATAGCCGGGATATGGCACCAGCACAGGTGCCCGTCAACAGATGAATGGATACAGAAAATGTGGAACATATTCACAATGGAAAACTATTCAGCCAATAAAAATGATGACATCCTGACACTTTTCAGCAAAATGGCTGAAACTGAGGATATCATGTTAAGCAAAATAAACCAGTCATGTAATAACAAGTACCACATCATATCATTCATCATGAAACTAAAAAAGTAGATCTCAAAGAAGAGAGGGGATGGTGATTAGTCCAGCCTGGAAAGGGTAGGAGGCTAGAGGAGGCTAGGTAACGGCTCCTAAAAGACCGCCAGGAGGAATAAGCTCTAGTGTTCTGTTGGACAGTAGGGTGACTATAGTTTAAAACAGCTTGTGATATAGTTTATAAAGAGCTAGAAGAGAGGAGTTTGGAGGCTCTAGATACAACACACAAGAAGGAGATGGGAACGTTAATTGCCCTAATTGGCATCATGCATATTGTACACCTGGACTGGAACATCTCACGCTGCCCTCAAGTGTGTGCAGTTACTACGTGCCAACTGAGAAGGAAAAGTAAATATCAATTAAAAAAATAAAACCAGTGGTCTTGATCCTTTTTGTCAAGGAGAGTAGCCGTTAGTTGCAAGCACTGTGCCAGATGTGACACTGGAAGCCACAGCAGGACCTGGAGGCCCATCTGGTGGTTCCACTCTCATGTCAGCCCCGGCCCTTATCTGGGGTTTCAGAAACTGCTGTGCCTGGGAGAAAGGCTTGGAAAACACAGCCTGGAAAGGGATGGATAAAGCCGTATTTATTTTTTCCTTTGTGCATATATGTAATAAGCATCTTAGTTAATACATTAATCATCATATTTATTAGCATGCCTAATAACTCAAAATTTCATGGTAGTGATGAGCATGAAGAGCATCTTTTTTTTTTTGAGACAGGGTCTTGCTCTATAGTCCAGGCTGATCCTGAACTCACTATGGAGCCCAGGCTGGCCTTGGACTCACAGCAATCCTCCTGCCTCAGCCTACTGAGTGCTGGGATTACAGGTGTGTGCCACCACGCCCAACTTATGTGTTGCTGGGGAATTGAACTCAGTACTTAGCCCTTGACTTAGTGCTTGCTAGGCAAGTGCTCTAACCGCTGAGCCCTTCCTCCAGCCCCTATGAAGAGCATCTTAAGGTACCACAGATCTTCAAGATGCAGCAGACCTATCCTATAAAAAGACATGCAATTTCTGTTACTAGCAAACCACAAGTACTAAAAACATTATCTTGGTTTGTTGTCTACTTTAGTAGTTGAAGGAACTTATAAATTTCTGTTAGAGGTTGGGAAATAAGAGTAATATTCTCCCACATATTCATAAGATCCCAAATTCTATCCCTGGACCTAACATTAACAACTTCTGGTGCTGGGCCTGGTGGCACAGACACAGAATTCCAGCCATTTAGGGAGACTTTGTCTCAAAATAAGCATTAAAAAATGATCTGGGGATGCAGCTCAGTGCAAGGGCTCTGGATTCAATCCTCAACACCAAGGAGCAAATAAATAGACAAGCAAAAATCTTCTGAATTAGAAGATAAATTCCATATACAGCAATCGAACACAGGAAAATTAACTAAGGACATGGAATTTATAACACAACATGATATATTTTTCAAAAGAAGAAATGATTCTTTTTTCAGCTTTTTTTGGTGTATAATTTACAAATAAAAATTCTAAACATTTGAGAGGCACTACATGATGTTTTCATGACTTTTATGAACATCTATTGCATCTTTACATGAGGGTTTGGCTGGATGAACTATCTTCCTTAGAATGCACTGTAAAGTCACCAAATGCTTAAGTGAGCTGTCAGCCAGAAAAGGCAATAAACAACACCTGGAAGAGTGCAGTTGCTAGGAAACTTACACATTTGCCCTTGTAAGAGTGCTAAGGTCTCCATCTAATCAATTCTGTATCAGAAGTGAACAGGGCTGTCCAAGTCTCCTGGGCCTTTCACACTGACATGAAACTTTAATGAAGGTTTTTTTTTTCTTTTTTTAGCACACAGGACTTGAGGCAACTGATGGTCAAAAAAAGAGAAGGGTTTGTAACTTTTTTTAATTTTAATTTTGGTAAAAAATTTACATGACATTAGAACCATGGGGTTTGGGGAATTAGTGAGCCTCTGTGTCCCTCCCTTTTTCAGAGGTTCACCCCTTTCCTACCTGACCTTTGCCTCTCTACCCTGCCATTCATGTTGGGGCCTTTTTATGTTATTATGTTTGTGCATTTCATAAGAGGGACACCCATCTATAGCCAGTCTTCTCTGCTTGGTCCATTTCACTGAGCATTATGGACTTTAGGTGGCCCCATTTTCGTCAAATGCTTCATATCTGCCTTTCTTTATGAAGGGTTTGTAATTTTGGTGTGATATGTATGTGCATAAAATACTCAAGTTCAGTGTAAACATTATGTGTCACTTATATACATACCAATACAATGGGAAAAAAGAAACAGAGGCAAGAGCTTGATTCCCAGCTCAGCTGCCTGCGGGAAGTAATTTGATCTCAATGGAGAGCAAAGTGACAAGGGGGAAGCCAACAGGGCTCTTTTGATTTTTAAAATGTCTCATTTCTCCTATCCAGAGTCTGCAACAAGTGGATGCCATCTTGTGCTGTGGCTTTTTCAACCACACTTGCAGAGTGAAGTTATTGTCATTGATAGTGTCGTAAAGGGAGGTAAGGGTTTCTGAATCCGACCCCTCAAGAGCAATGTGATGTCTATCTGCCTGTTTTTCTTTCTCCATACCTCTCTCTCTCACTCTTTCTCTCTCTCTCTCTCTGGAACTGGGGAGTGAACCCAAGACCTTCACACTGAGCCACTGAACTTGTTTATGTTTTTGATTTTGAGACAGGTTCTCACTAAATCTCTTGGTTGCTTAAGCTGGACTCAAACTTTCCATCCTCCTGCCTCAGCCTCCCAAAGTGCTGAGATTACAGGCCTGCACCACCTGATCAGGCAATGATACTATTTCTTTGTTTTTGACATTACTTCTTAAGGAATGCGGGTTTTTCTCAGTTCTGCAGATGAGCATATCTTGGATCATTCTCTTTCGTAATCTGTTGAGTTGAAAGAGACTACAGAAATCAGTGGAGAGATAAGTGAGGTGTGTGTGTGTGTGTGTGTGTGTGTGTGTGTGTGTGTGTGCACGCGCGCGCGCGTGCGTGCGTCTGTCTGTCTGTCTGTCTGTGAGAGACAGGGAGGGGGTTCAGAAAGAAACAGACATAAAGACAGACATGTAGACAAGGAGAAAGTTTAAGAAGCAGGTCAGAAAGCTGTCCACACCAGCTGGATCATCTAGTGGAAAAAAGCATTTATCCGGTCACTTTCCCTGATGTGACACACATGGCAACAAAATCTGGGAAGTAAACAAGGAGATCCTCCCAGCCTCCCAACGCTTATGTCATGCGGTCTCCAAAACCAGAACTATCCTTGTATCTTCTGTTTGTTCACTAGTTCAGCAACTATTTCCTGAGATTGCAGAAAATGTTCACATCTTCCAACCCTAAGAAGCTCACAGCTACTACAGGGCCTGCAGCTTGCAGGTGAAAGCTCCCGGCGTCAGCCCTGCCTGGTACAGGACGGCTTCTTCTGACAAAGTCTGACAGTGTCTGGCAAAATCAGAGCCGGCCTGGCGGAGGTGGAGAAGGAGCATGCAGGTAGAAGCAGGGCTGTCTTCCTTCTGCTTGGCGATGTTCTCCACATGTTCTTCCTTTCTCATGCACGTAAAACTTAACATTTATATAAAAATCGGAATAAAATGTGAAGGGTAGGAACGGGCCGCAGGGCAGCCCGAAGGTTTTCATTTGATTGTGGAGAGGGTGATCAGCTGTACAAAAGGATGTAACCAACTTTCCTTAGGTCACATGATGATCTAACAGCTGATAGGTTCCAAAACTCAGTTGAGTATCACACGCCCAGGCCGGCTTTCTTCTGGCCGCAAAAGCACTTACCTTGTGACACAATTCCAGTTTTCAGAACGGTGACATGAGCCTAAATCCCCGTTTATAAAATGTTGTCAGCCGGGCGCAGTTCCATGCTCCTGTATTTCCAGCACTCAGGAGGCTGAAAAGGGAGTATCACTTGAATCCAGGAGTTTCAGGCTAACCCAAGCAACATAACAAGACCGCACTTCGCATGAATAAAAACCAAATAAATAAATAATAAAATAAAATGGTGTTGGGGGATGGAGGAATAGCTCAGCAGTTAAAGCATGTGCCTTCCAAGTGCTAAGTACCTGAGTTTGATTCCTCAGCACCACATAAACCAAGCAGACAGGTGCACACCTGTAATCAGGAGGCTGAGGCAGGAGTATTGCAAATTCAAGCCTAGCCTGGGTAAATTAGTGACTTAGTGAGACCCTGTCTCGAAAATAAAAATAAATAATAAGGGCATAGGATGGAGGTCAATGTTAAGGCCCTGGACTCAATCCCCAGTACCACAAAAAATAGAATATTTTTATTTTTATAAATTATGATACAACCATATAAATAAAGGCTATGCAGTCACTTACAAGAGAATAATATAAGGCTATACGACTTTCAAGAAACATCCTCAGGATATACTGCTAAGAGAAACATGTAAGTAAATAGTATAGAAAGCATGCTTAGATTAGTCTAATTTTAAAAAGCCTATAAATATATGTGCTGGTGCATGTGTAAGTTTTTTTCTAGATAGTATACTATAAAAAGGCTTTTAATAATTGTTGCTTTAGGAAGTGGAATGAGGGTGTAAAGAAAGGAAAAAGGTATTCCTTTTGATTTTATTCTTTTTTATTATCTTTTGTGGTGCTGAGGACAGAACCCAGGGGTGCTGCACATGCTAGGTAAGTGCTGTACCACTAAGTTACATATTCAGATCATATCATTTTTAAATTGATTTTAAGTGATACACATTAATTAATTAAAAATCATTGCTAAACGACCAGTTCATTTGTTCTACAAATTTAAATCCTGAATAAATTAATAAGTCCCTTTTCTTCCACCCCTTAATCCCATTTTTCAGAGGATAAGGAACCTTCAGGACCACCTGGGAGGTTGCTAGAGAGGTAGATTTTTCTATCCTACCCCAGAGGTGCTCAAACTCCACTGTGGGGCCTAATAATGTATGTGCACAGGGTTATTGGGTAATCAAGTCCAGGGCTTTCACACTGAGCTACATCTCCTGCTCTTACTTATTTGTTTATTTATTTTGAAACAGGGTTTCACTTTGTAGCCCAGGCTGGTCCTGGACTCACTGTGTAGCCCAAGCTGGCCTTGGATTCACGGCAATCCTCCTGCCTCAGGCTCCCAAGTGCTGGGATTACAGGCGTGGGCCACCACGCCCAGCTTTCATTTTCATTTTTGATTTTGAGATGGTCTTGCCCAGGCTTGGCTCAAATTTGGCAATCCTTCTGCTTTCAGCCTCCAGAGTGATGGGATTACAGGCCTGTGCCCCCAGGAACAGTTGTAATCTGTTTTTTTTTTTTTTTTTTGGACAGAACAACTTTATTTTTAACTATAAACTTTTCCCCCGCTATTTTTATTAATATACAAATGTAATACATAGTATTTATAATGAATTTGGGTGTTTCATACATCTATGTATCACATCGACTTCACAATCTCTTCCCATTTTCTACCCTCCCACCCCCTCCCTGTCTCTTCTCCCGCCTCTGGCTATCACTTCATATGGTTCCAGAGAATGTTTGTGTTCTGAGTTTTCCAAGTCCGAGAAACCATACAGTGTTTAATATATCAATCTTCCACACCTAAGTCATTTCACTCAAGTCACCACTCTACCCCAGTTTCCTATTCCTCTAATGTGTTCTCATTTTAATAAGCTCTCCAAGGTCGTGTGAAGCACACTCCAGGTTGAGAACCATTTCATTTTGCAGATTGGATTGAATCTTGTGGCAGGGGTTGCTAAGGAGAATTCTGGTAGGGAAGACTAACAACTCGAAATGGCATTATCTCATTTGCCCAGGTTCCACCTCAATAGTCGGTAGCCCCTTGAGTCCATTATGACATTATGACCTTCCCCCTCCCCCGCCCCCGCACTAGAAATTGAGACCAAGATCTTCACACCAAGCTATATCTCCAGTCCTTTTTCATATTTTATTTTGAGGCAAGGTCTCACAGAGTTATTATTATTAAATTGCCCAGACTGAACTTGAACTTGCAATTTTCCTTCCTCAGCCTTCCAGATTGCTGGGAAGGGCCTGTGCCCCCGCCTAGATCTACAGTGACCTTTCTGTGGTGACTGTACTGTCACAACTTGGAGGCACTATCCACAAAGGGACGAAGTGCCAAAAGGAGGAAGGAAAAAGAGGGAGTGTAAGAGAAACTAAAAAGATCATGAGTAAGCAAACCAAAAAATGAAGGAAATAGAATGCAAATTAAAAAATAAAGATCACATGGCAGCAAGTATATGACACTGATACCTCCAGGCCATTCTTTCATTTATTTAATAAACACTTTCATTTTTCCTGTTCTTAACCTCTGTACCTTAAGTTTGCTTCTTTTCCCCGTGCGTATCACTTACCAAATCTGATAGTTATTATTTCTTTTCCCCCCATTTTATTGATATGTACTAGTGCAAGATTTAAAGTTTACAATGAAGTTGAGCATTTTGTGCACCTACATATCTTGTCAAGATGACAAAGACTTTCCCACTCTCCTTTTGTCCCTCTCTCCTTCCCCCCCCCCCCCCCCCCCCCCCCCCCCCCCCCCCCCCCCCCCCCCCCCCC